>VXBU01002841.1:19908-70459 GCA_013400315.1 Bombycilla garrulus | reverse complement strand
AAAAAAACCCCAGTAAACTCCAGTGAAGTGGCCTTCATTGTGTTGAAACTCAGCTGCACTGAAACCAAATTTTGATTTCAGGTATTTTTATTCAAAGCAATTAAAGTTCTGCTGCACTTCTGAGAACAAACATATACGTAACAAAATACTTAAAACTGAAAACCTTCCTCTTCACTGTAGCAAGCATTTTTAAATTGCTTTGCCAGTCAATGCTACCTCAGTTGCACACCAAAATTAAGAAATCTATTTTCAGACATCCTTATTATTTTACATAACAATCCCAAAGATGTCTCAGTGAAACTAGAGTTAAAGCATGCTTAGTGCTTTACAGGAAATCTGTTCCCAAACACACAGTCCAATTAAGTGCCAAATGATGCATTCAGGTCTCACCTATGTAAACCACACAAGGCCATAAAGATTTTTGCAGTTGAAATTTAATGCAAAAAAGAACATTCATTATTTGGTAAATCACAAATATATTTTTTTTTTCCTAATTGAGTTCTTCTTGTTTTGAAGTTTATCTCTATGCGACAGGTTGAATTACCAATGAGAAAAAAAATATCCATAAGCCAGGAATTGGTGAGGGGGATAAAGGATGAACATATTTTTATTGTGGGCTTAAACAGACAGAAAAATATAAAGCTATTCCAAAACAATGTGGTCTATATTCAGAATGCCTTTCCTGAGATTTCAGTTTGTGTCTCCACCAGCTACTGTCTTGATAAATTTCCTTATCCCAGATAGATTTACATACAAACACAGTAAGAGTAGTATTTTGACTCTAGTTTTTTAACTCACCAGGGAGTCTTAAATATTTGCTGCCCACAGAACCACTATTGAATTAGAGAGAGAACTCAACAGAATTCCTGCTTAAATGCTGACTGATCATCAAACAAATATTATGCACAATGAAAGATAATTTCTAAAATGCTAAAGCCCAGAGCCCAGCAAGCTGTGAATTCCTAGTCATCCCCTCTGTGGCATTTGTAGTCTAGACATCTCTTTTAAACTGGTTGTTCAACACATCCTATTGAAATTAGGAATTGCTGAACTGTTTAGTCTTCCATGGGGTATTAGCTGTATCACAGCTCTGACCATTCCTGTTGCCTTTGGTTTTTTTTTGAAAGTGATTCTTCCAAATGCTGTAATGAGCAGCAAGCTGCTCACAATCTGGTTAAACCCTTTTCCAAAATCTATTCTCTTTGATCAGTATCTGGCCTCTCAAGCAGTATCTATCTTGGGCCTGAGCAGTGTGGAAGGGTTTCATTGATACTTTAAATCCTTCCGTTTAGGATTTCCAGCATTTCACTTGCAATTTGTCATGGACTCCATTAGTTAAGATTAAAAACAACTTTAAAAACTACCTGACCTATTTGAAGGTCTGTAAGAAAACAAAGAAAACGGCTTTGTATTTCACCATGTTATTATGAAGGAAGCCTATGAAAGCACAGTGTAAAAGTGTTAGAGCAACTCACAAGGAGATACTCTACCTAAGCAAAACCAGAAGATTGTTCACAATGAAATCTGCTGCTTACAAAAATTCCACCTTAATTTCCAGACCACAGAAGTCTGAATAGTTTTTAATATGGAATTATACCCTCAAGGCACCATGGTTAAGTGGATGCTGAAACAAAGGCTGTCTCACTGCAATTTCCAGCAATATCCAAGTGTTAAACATATTCACTTTTACAGAGAGATGACATTATTAGAACAAAAATATTAAAATCTCAGAACGTAGGTTAGGCATACTGGAATTAAACTGCAGGATTAATCTTCTAAAGAAAGTTGGTAAAATTTTGGTCTCTACTTCTGAGATTGCATAAGAAAACTGAAATTCATCTACGTTAACTAAATAGATTCTGCATTTTGTGGTTTTTATCTCAATTCAAAGCCTGTGTGATAATGCACAGGCTTTAAAATAAGCCACTTTCTCCATGCAGATATTATTATTAAGTTATTTGTTCCTCTGTTTTCTTTTCCCTTTTTTATCCTATCTTTTTTTGAACTGCAGGAAAAATAAATCATATCAGGCATTTTGCAGTTCTGTCTAAAAACAGTGATAGCTCTGCCCATTCTCCCCTCCTCAGCACTCAAACCCATGACTGGTTGCTGGAAAAATTTCTCTTTCCAGTTTTCTCTTTGAGGTTAATAGCTCAAATTCCTAGGGAACACAATACCTTGATGAAGTCTTAGTCATTAAAAGGGACCAGAATTATTTTAGGCCACTTCCATAGAGAGCTAAAGAATTTTAACATCCACAGTATCAAAGCACAAATTCATTAGCATAATCAAATAGGCTAGTTCAAGTAATTACTGTTCAAAAACCATAATAACAATCCTTTAACTAAATCTCAATGCCTCTATAACCCACACAGATACAACTGTGGCTTTCTGTTGTATTGTAGCTGGACCATAAAAGTCATTTATGGGTCTTTTGCTGTGTACAAAACATAAAATTATAAGTTGAGCCTACAAAATAAAGTTCTTTAAACAGTAGGAGTTCTACAATGCTTTCCATAAACTGAAGCCATGATTTCCAGCTCACAGTCAGTGTGCACACTTAATAAGTATGGTAGCTAAGTTGAGGCAGTGGAAATCAGCTGCAGATCTCTTCATCCCTGTCAGCCAGTCACTCCAAATTGCAATGTGATATATGAGTTAAAAGATTCACCTCATTATGGTACACAAATCTTCTCCATGCTACAAATTTTAGGGATACATAAAAACTATACTTCATGCAATAGATACTACTAATACTGTTAAAAATGCAATATTATTCTTAGATTCGAAGGAGGCACTTAAAGAATATCACAGTCCTCAACAGAAGACTTGAATGACAGTGTGCAATAAATGCATACTTGGATGATGGATTCTTTCACCAACTCCCAGGTTACATTTGGCTGGATTTTCTAATTCTCAATTCATTTAAACAAAAGTATACATCCATAGAACAATGGTGTAAAACCTTTTCCCAGACCAATATTATATTAGTATTAGTATTAGTCTTAGTATTAGTATTAGTATTAGTATTAGTATTAGTATTAGTATTAGTATTAGTATTAGTATTAGTATTAGTACTAGTATACCTTTAAAAACCCCAAATGAATGATACATAAAATGATTTGTCTCATATAATCCTACTAATTATTGTTGTCCCAACAAGTTGCTCCTGATGAACACAGAAACAAATCAAAACTATTTTTAACGGATAATACAATCAATTATGGGAGCAATTAAAAGTTCCATCTGGTTTCTGTTAGCAGGTTCCTATGAAATAGAGCGAAAACTCAGAGTATTGATTTCCTTCTTGCTTATAACACAAAAGTAACCACAAGTTAAAAAGTGCTTAATGGAAAAATTATTATCTCATGTTTCTGGCTGTTTTCTATGAGTTTTCTCATGTAAATCTGTTCGCAACTCCCCTGTTTGGAACTCATTCCTTTGATCTTCAGTGGTGGAGGTGCTGGCATTCCTGGAAAAGACAACACCACCACCTTCCCTGACAAGTTATGCTTTAGTGATTCAAATTGTTTAACAGCTTGGGCTTGGTATTTCTCAGGTGGTGTCCCAAAGTTTTTCATGTTATTAAATGCATGCCGTGCAGCTGTTACTTCCCTGATTTTTTTCCAGGGGTCTTTTCCTCTGATTTGAGGCAAGCAAAACATCTAACTCCAGCAGTGGTTAATTAGAAGTGTATTCCCCACCATACACGTAAGGGCTAATTCAGCCTTGTCAGGTTTCTGGCACAGAATCATAAAATACTTTTTTTTAATTTTTTTTTTTATAACTAGGGTAGTCATTCATGAGTAGGAAGCTATCTGAATTTTAGTTACCGGTTCCACAAAACTTAGCTCAGCAGCGTTTAAGAGAAAAGTATTGCTATTCAATTTCCTGTAATAAAGTGGCCAGATAAGAGAATTAGAATGGAAGTATATGACCATCCCTCTACTGTTGAAGCAATGTGTGCTAGTATCAGGAATTCTGATGTTACGTTTGCAATATTTAATACTGCGGTTGTTAGTAGGTCCAAATTAGCCATAACTTCAGAAATTCTATTTGTATTGCAGTAAATATCCAGCACTGTGATAGCAGTCTCTGGGTTTCCTTTAGGGTTAGGATTAGCAGATTTCCATTTCTCACTTGTGAGCCATAAATATTGACCTCAGCAGTTTGTCGAATAACCCTTGCTCTGGTGATTTTAACTCTTTGCTTCCTGGGAAGCACACACTGCCTTTCGACATTCCATCGCAAAATCATTACTGACTGGTCTTCATGATCACCTAATTCATGTCCAGACCTTGCCAGTTTGGTAGCTGTACATAGCACCATTTCAGTAGCAGTTTGCTGACTCTGAAAACCATTTCAGGTTTCAGTTTTAATTAAGGGTTGTGATGCTACTTCTTCGTCATCAGATGCCAATGTAAATGCCACGCCTTGCTCTTCATCACAATGTCAGATGAGGTCATTGTGTCCCCACTCCTCCACAGAAAAGGTCTGAGTCAAAATAATTTATTCCTGAGAATGTTACTAGCCCTACATCCCACAGCTTCTCCTGTACAACTCTATTTCATGCCCTGTCTGAAGCCCTGTTTGAGGTTCCCTAAAATACTGGGGCACAGCAGCAAGCAGCCTCTCCGCCTGCAGCCTTTTTCCGTTCTCTTCATTTTGCTGACACGACAATTCTTTCACCAAATCTTGTAAAGATAGTATTATTTCTTTTTCAGATTTCTGAGTAACCAGTCTGCCATTATCCCTATTTTCTTATGCCAGCTTCACCCTAGGGAGAAAGGGGCGACTAACAAAATTTTCAAGAAAGGAAAACAAATTATTGTCTTTTCACTGACCACCCAGGATAGCAATTTTCAAAAAAAACTACACAGCTTCCCTCACAAATTTCCTCAGAGGGGAGGCTGTGGCAAAGCTTCCAAAAATTTCTAAAGAATGAATATTCAAGCTTTCCCTCAGAGGGAAATGTAGTGTCCAAAGGAACTTCAGGTCAGAGGACAGCACTCACTTCTGACAGAAGTGAGGCCATGTAACCATCCAATATAACACTATAAAAGCTTTAGAGCAGAATATTGAGCAGAAACATGGGAAAAAAATCCTAGTGACCTTAGGTAGATGATTTAGATAGTAACTTAGGCAGGTCAACTGGAACATAAAAATTGAACTAAAGATTAAGGCCAAGTTTTTCAGATACATGAAGTTATAAACATTTGAACTCTTCAGGATTCTTATTCTCTATTCATGATTGAATACTCATTACAAGTTTATACTTACTTTGCATCTCAAGAAAAACAAGAAAGGAGTCATGCTGTTGACATCTGCTTGGATCTCACTTGGTAGAGAGGTGCACCTCCTGAGGGAAGCCACAGTCACAATCTGAGAACTGCTGTGTGCTAAGGTTAAAAGCACTGAGTACAACAGCTCCTTAGAACAAGCAAACATATTGTGCTCTTATGATGCATTCAGTACAAAAGAAATACATTTTTCCAGATCAAAACTCTGATCTCTACCCTGTAATTAGAAGATAAACACAGCACTTCTACGTGAGTGTAGGTTTCTTTCTAAACAGCAGGACTCAAACCACATCCTAGGCTTCATCTTGTCCCTCACCACAGACCTGTCATTCTTCTTTTTATGTGATTACTTACATAACCTTTGCATAAAAATCTGTCCCTCTAATGCTTTCAAACAAAACTATCTTACAAATTTCTCTGTAACATACATCATGCTGATAAACGTACGTTACAGGATCTCCCTACTATGTCAATTTACAGAGGATACAAACCTCACAGCTCCCAGATACAAGGTGTTGTTGGTCAAAATGCACTTTTTACGCTCTTTCCTCCAGAGTCATCTTGTTTAAAATTCAGAATTTCATTTCAGAACAAAGCTGATACATGCACTGATACATAAATGTCTTTTGTTTGCATTCTCTTTTCCCTAGGGCAGTAGCTCCGTTACAAACCAATTCTCCCAGCTCATCAAATAGAAATCCTTCACCAAACAGAACAGACATTTTCTGTAAATAATTCCCCCCAATCTTTATAGACAACATAAACATTTCCTTCATCTTGGAGGCAACTGCATAGCTCAATCCAGTGGCTAAAATTTGAAGTCTGTGAAGATAATAAAATTAAAATAGTAATTTACTTAGGAAAGTGATTACAAATAAAATAAAATCTCAATGGATTTTTAAATGCACTTCTATAAAGTACTGTCCTTGAAAAGTTGTGATGCTTACTGCAGACAAAAATTCTTGGGAGAAGAAAAAATATTCTAGATTTTTTTTGTCTTCTTAAACAAATGTGGCTATATGAGATTCTAATCAGAACAGCCTTAGGGGTAACTACCACCAAACTTGCTCAATTTCCAAATTCAAAGCCAGCAGTACAAAAATCGCAGGAAAGTTCTAAAGTTGCAGAATAAACATTTCTCACAAATTCCTGGGCAACAAGTCAATAGCCCAACTTTATACTTCATCCCCATCACCCAAATATAGAGAAATTCCAGGTAAGAGAAAGGCATTCCATCCCTCTTGCATATAAAATGAGGCAAACTGACAATCCCTTGGCACATATTTACTTTTGACAGAAACTTTAATGCTAATTGATCTAAATAACATTAAGTATGACCTTAATAAAATGCATCTTACTTACTAAAGCCAAGTCAGCATATGCCAAGAAGAACTGTATTATCCTCTACTGGAAAACTGAAAAAAATTTGGGGTTTTGGGTTTTTTTTTAGATTTTTTGTGGTTTTTTTGGTTTTGTCTTTGTTTCAGTTTTTGGTTTTGGTTTTTTAATGTGTAGAAAACGGGGCTTGTTAAAGTGCCTAAGCATTCATGTGCATGTTTGAATAATTACATGCACAAACAAGACAGCAAGTAAGATGCACTGTTGCTATTAAGATTCGTTCTGATCTTCTTATTGAGCTTAGAAGGCAGAAGCTGCTGCATTTTCATAATATCAACACCCTTTGTGCCTACAGACACAGTCTTTCCAAGTGTCATGCAATTACACAGAAAAATGTTTACAGCTTCCTTTGCATTCAGTTACAGGTCTCCTGGTGCATGCAGTCGTTTTTAATCAGAGTAAGGCTTCCTCTAGTGGATAATGTAGGCCTGCTCCACACAGCCAAACAGGAAATAAGCAACAGCTCATCCAGGATGATATGAGAATGATGAAGCAAGGAGCACTTAAGACTGAGATAGGAAAATGATTGTTTGGATACAATGGAAGTTGTGACACGAGCCAGCCCAAAGACAATGGCAGAATGTTTGGAGGCACTATGTCCTGTGAATGCACATCCAGGGAAGGAATGTCTTGAGCACCTTAAGTGTTCCCATTTCCAGGTTCTGGTCGAACAGGAGTAATGGATCGGCAGTTTCATCATGTCAAAATATCCCAGCTAAGATGGAACAAACAAGGATCCAAAGTTCCAAATGCATCACTTTTGAAGTGAAGGTAGATGCAAATTAATGCATAGATTTCTCTTGTCAACAGATCACACACTGCCCTCACCAGAGAAGAGCTGTGCTGTAACAGGTATTGATTTAAAAATAAGAGAATCAGTAACATAAATATTTTTTTAGTAAATAAATACTGGAGTAATAGAGATTGGGAAAATATAACCTGTTAATCAATATCAGCAGAAACCTATTCTGTAGTTTTCCTTTTATCTTAATTTACCCCAGTAGGAATATTTGCCTGTCCATTAAACACTATACATGTTTTCTTTGTGATAGCAATCTGGAGAAATTGGAATGTAGCTTACTATGATTCATGATCACATTTAGTATTCAGACTGCATTCAGCTAAAAATTATGTTTTCCATAATAAAGAAACAGTATATTTACATTTTAGTTTTGTGAATTACAATTCTGCTGCTGAAGCCAAACTAAACACCAGCTGAAGCCAAACTAAAAACCAATGAATGGTGTCCATAAAGTCTGTTATAGAAGCAGAAATAGCACATAGCTATCCAAGGAACTACCTCCAACATCATGTATGAAGCCTGAGCCACCAAACCAGGACTTCATGAGCACTTTGAACAGGTTTTAAAAAAAATAACTCACCTATTTTAAACAACCTTTATCTTAGAGGTGATAGCTGAAATAGGTGCTCATACACAGCAAGATGAAATAATGTCTAAAATATGATAGCATTTTATACAAGGCCGCAATCTTTCCAGCTTTATTCCAATAAAAATATCCTAATGCCACCATAGTTATGTTCAAGATAAGAATTGATTTGTCGTCATGAGCATATAACAAGGACTTCAAAGAAAAATGAGAAACAAAATGTCATGAGGAACAAGTTTTCTTTATGTACGTATGCACTAGGCTAGATGATCCACTCCTTGTAAATATCTAGTTTGCCATCACTTATGAATTGCAGAACTTAGTGTTCAGATGAGGTTTTATTGTTTGCCAAGAAAGAATTTTCAGAAAAGTCATCAGGATGCAAAAAAAGTTCTGATAAGCAGGACTTTTCCCATAAATCCTACAGTGTTCTGTATTTGTCAAAAGCTTATATAACCTAAAAGAAATGCTAGCAGAGCATAACACAATTTGAAGAGTACTGCACAGTAGGGTATAATGATTTCTTTGTTCATGCAGTGCTAAGAGACAGAAGACAGATTATTCCTTATGAATATTTTGCAGAGATATTTATATAACTAAAGGCTACTTTTATTTCTATCCTACACATCACATTTTCAGTATAAACCCAATTCCACCACTGATCTGCAGTGTATTTTTATCCCTGACCTTGGCCTTTTTTTTACAGAAGTACCCTCAGACACCTCTAGTTGTCTGCTGTCTGCCTACTTTTATTTGATGATGACAGTGTGAACTGAGACTCTGGATCTGGATGTTGCTTTCCCTTTGTCTAGCTAGCAATCAAGTATTGACGCTAGAAATGTATCTTTGATACTAAAGCTAACTATATCTGTTAAGCTAAAAAGTGATATTTCTTCATTTTCAGCATATCCTCTTCAGAGAGGGAGAAGGTAGTGAGCCAAACAAGTCTAGTCACATTGCTTCAGATCTGGGAAAAATCTCATGGGATTTAGGAACTCTAAGTTTTGCAGGAAGCAGTTACTTTCCCCTTTTTAAAAAATATGGCACAGAATCTATCTAATCCTTGAACTCCATTTGAAAAGTGTAAGTTGCACCCAGTATGCTTACTTATCCTTCATAAACCACTCATCTTTAGCTCCTTAATCCACAAGATTACAAAGAAGAAATTAACTTCTTAATCTATAAAATAAGAAAAAAATAAGAAATGAGGAGCAAAAGAAAACAAATATTTTTGCAGCCTAGATATAGACCAGAATTCATTTTTATCTTGTTTGTTTGTTTGTTTTAATCTAGCAACCTAATGGCTTTATGTTATAATCATATATTATATTATACTCACAATAAATGGGGTCATTTATTGTGAGTATATCATCACTTCCTCAGCTTTCACTCTATGTTTAATCAAGCTCAAAAGCTGTTTAACACTGCTTATCGTCTTTCTCCATGAGCATTATAAAGCTCATAGAACACAAGTGATAGTGTTCAGCTTTTTGCACTCTACATTCTAGTTATCTGAAAGAAGACTGATTTAAAAATGTAAAGAAAAATCTTACCAGCTCTTGGAATCATTTTAACTTGTTGTTAATCTGTTGTTTTCTTTGCACTTGTGTATAAACTCCCTGTACTACTACCTAACTATATCAACTCATTTGAAAGTCATACCTTGTTTTTGGGACAGTTTTCAGTTGTCATTGAGGTTTCTTTCTCCCCATGTCACCCACAGTCTAGAGGAATACCACTACATGCTATGTATTTATTCACCACCAGATTTGTTCCCTATATACTTAAGGTTTTGGTGAGCATATGTGTGGCAACCAAAGTATACTGGATAAGGTTGGTGGGGTTGATGATGCAATATGAACTAATGCCTTCACCACAGCTCTCATTTAATATAAGTTTTATCTCATCTAAAAAATACACAGAGTTAATGTAATGTTTTGAAACCAGCATGAAAAATATTTCAGGATGAGAAAGGCATCTGTGATTAGAGACATAATCTAGCAATTTTAAAACTATGAATTTCTCTAAGAACTTGACAATGTCTTCTCAAAACACAAATTGCTACAATTCCAATGGGTTTGTCTTACTGTGCCAGTATGTCTGAGCTGAAGCAAAAATTACTCATTAATTTTCAAACTTTCATGTACACAAAGGTCTTTTTATTAAAAGACTACTCTAAGTTTTTATTCATCAAAGTAGAGAAAAGTAACAGAACAAGGAAGTTAAGTTGAAAAGCTAGTAGAGTTCAATTTCCTGAGAAGAAACTAAGAATTCCTCAGCAAAGCCAGAATGCCTGTTCAAGAGACATCAGACCATCCCTAGCTTAGACTGCATCACAACATTGCAGAACTGTCCATTTCATCTCTGTATTGCCCAGTTTATCTTTTGATCCTGAGCCTGTTCCTGACAATGCAGGGTCTGGAAAGCTCTGCTGATAAGGCCTCCTATTTATCATGACACTTCCCCTGGACTGAGGACTGCTGGTGCATGCTTTGCTTGCCTGCTGCTTACATTGTTTTGCTTTGTTAAGCTTGAGGATTTCTCTTATTGTCCCTGACCTTTAGTTTTCATAGTTACGTCTACTACATTAGCACAGAGTATACTTTCTAAAGAGTGTTATTCACCTCTTTCTTGCAAAATTGGACTCAGTGAGCTCAAGCAGATGAGTTTAGTCTTTCCTTCTCATTTTTGAAACAAGAGTAAGTAATGTGTTGAGTTCCACTGTTTAGCAAGCATCCTACAATGGTTCTACAATTTATGTAATGAAATACATAAAGTTGAGTATGTAGAACAGATCAAAATAAGTTTTTAAATTGGAACAAAAACATAATAAATCCAGCTTTCCGCTCAACAAATGCAAATATTTAGTGAGGCATTCCTGCTGTGTGTTTCTAAGGTGCAGAATCCCTTCAGCTATAATGAAAATCAAGTTAAAACAAGTCTTTGATAATGCCATTTTTCTCAGAGAAGGACAGGTTGATGTCTTAAACAATTCTTAGACTTCTTTTTTCACCACTAGAACTTTTATTTTTTGTTTGCTTATAATTTTCTATCCAGCTATTTTATTCCTTCAAAACAAAGCACTTATGCTGTTTTATCTCTGCAATACCACAGAGGTTTTTAGCAAGTAGAATGGAAAACAAGTCAGTTGAATTTATCCCAAGTGTGCTTATTCACAACAAATAAGGCTTTCTATAAGGTTTTTGTCACACTTTTAGAAATAGGTTTATACCATCAATTTCCCTTATATAATGTACAATAAAACACCTTGCATATAAAGCTAAAACAACATAGGAAAGATTGATAAAAGCCAAATGCCTCTTGATAATGAGAACACTGAACATACTGTCTAATTGAGCTCAAAACAATATAAAGAATTTTTATTTTATTATGCAAATTCCCTACCACCTACACGTCTTTGATTGAAATTGCACTCAAGTTTTTATAAGTCATATACATTTCATATGGGAAAAACACTGAAATTAAATTAACAATAAAATTAACATTTCTTTACTTGAAAAATGCAGTTCTTGTGGTGATAAACTAATCACCACCAAGTATCAACCGCCCTTAAACATATCACAGCAATAATTCCATAAGGTCATTTATCTTTCCTTTTTACCCAGCAATTCCATGTGTTTCATGCATCGGCCTGTTCTGTTTTGCTTTGGTGTAATGTATACAGCATCTGACAATTCATGCCTTTTGGTGTAATGTATACAGCATCTGACAATTCATGCCTTTGCATGACTGCTTTGATTTTCTGTCCTGTGGCCTGTGCTCGTTTTCTTTCTAGACACAGTGAGAAGACTGGTTCAGTTTTGGTTATATCAGGTGTTGTGGCAGCCTGCAGTGGGCAGGAGTTATGTGCTCTGTTCTTCTTCACCACTGCTGGCTGGTGCATGCCTTGAGGCTCTCTTTCAACAGTCTACAGCTGTCAAACCTGCAGAGCACAGCCCCTCCAGCCATTCTGCACTCTGACCTTTATTAGAAAGATTTCCATCCATTTCAGTAATCTTTTACTGTCTTCAACTGTTTCTTGCTTCCAAGCAAAATTCTTCTTTCAAAGGCAGACTAAACACACAGTTTAAAATGCCCAAATTTCAGTAAATTTATCTGAATATAAGGACTGTATTTTATATATATATATTGCTAAGCTGATTTTAGTTTTAGTAGGTGGATATCAAATCAACATCTCCCAAATTTTAGAGGTGAGAATAAGCTAGAGAAAAATCTTGTCTGCTGATTGTCTTGTGCCTTACTAATTGACTACAGCTTTTGTTTCTATAATCTTCTGGAAAGAACATTAATTTTGAGTAATATCCTGCACATTGTCAAAATTATTAAATAACTCCAGTATCTATGACTGTCTTACTGACAGATGCAAGGAATTATTTTTCCCTCCTCTGTGGAAATTCTAAGGCTACAAGTGGCTTGAAGGAAGAAAAGTGCTCTGGGCTGTCACCTCTGCAGTTCTGTAAAGTTTCAACTGGCACAAACTCTGTAAGCAAGGGATTGGGGAAGCCAGAAGAGGTAGATTGGGCAATTGGGGTAGATCAGCCCAATAAATTAGAGCTGCTTTAAAATGATTGTGTCATCCCTATTTTTTCAAGGTTGACTCTCAGCCTGAAATTTGCGGGTTGCAGACTTAACCAAACTGTGCATATCAGCACCAAAGGAGAGGTGAAGCAGGAGTCACTGTCAGAAGCAAGTATATACTATAGCAATTTATGCTCTGTCCCTAAAAGTCAGCTTCACATGCAGCTAAACCCAGAGGAAAGAATAAGAGAGATAAGAGCAACAAACCAGCAGGAAAACTTCATTGAAGTCATGTGACATGGCTCCTAAGTTTTGTTCTTTTTCAATTTTCCCCAAAAACTAACTGGTTAGAAAAAAAAAAACTTGATCAAAGCTAGCACATACTGCTCTCACTTAAAAGTGTTACTCAAAGATCTAACCCACTTGATAGTGATCACTTCAGTAATGAATTAAATTAAATGCAATTTGCACACAATTAAATTGGTCAATGCAGTAAGGAAAACTAACCCATGATGTGAAACTTCAACTGCTACCCAAAATTCATATCAGCTGTTTTGTTTTGAGAGTTTTGGTGTCAAACTATTTTTTTCTAATACATATTTGTAAATTGGAACAGAATCCTTTTCCTTAATGCTGTGTCAGGATGAACAATTATTAGCAGTGACTGAGTAGAACATTTCCTTTACCCACTGGAGTACAGCTCTTTACAAAACTAATAGATCAGCATAAAATGATCTGAAGAAAGTGTGAACCTTGCAGATTTATTTAATTGATGTTAAATGAAACTGAAGAAAGCACACATTTTACATTGTAGGCTGTCTCATCAGAAGTGTAATTATTTACATTTTAGTTTTGTGTGTCAAAGCATAATTTTTCTTTACTTGCTAGTCCTTTCCAGTTTTTAACATATGTCTTGATAATCTTACTCATATCCCTTTGAAAACAGAAAAAATCTACTTGTATCTAGTAGCAATTTATAGAGGAGCACACACACTTTTCCATCTCAGACAGCAAAAATTCTTTAAAATATTTGTAAGCAGCTTGGTTAGAGTTTTCAGCCAGATTTTTACAGCACAGATTGAGTTTGTTATATTTTTGATGCATGACTAAAGAGTTTTGTAAGGGTTTGCAGCAACCCCTAAAAACCACATCATGCAGCAGGAACCAACAAAGTTGGTTTATTATTATCTGGGGTCAAGATTATGTCATCAGAGGTAACAGAGTTCTAAATATACTCCTAAATATCATTCTCCATAAGTGAAGATCCTTCCTGACATATGCCTGTGGAAGGAAATCTTACAGCTGAACAGACATGTTCAAAGTCTTAATGTAGTTTAAAGTAACACCCATTTTTGAGAAGTCCATTTATGTACATAATAAAGAACAATATTTTCAGTCATTGCCTGGTTTTGCATCATGGTCAGAAAATCCATATTATAAGAGTATATTTACTAGCAGAGATATACCACATAAACAGGCTAGGTCAAATAAACAGTTATCAGTTCTTGCCCAAATGCTTAAAACAAGACCAAAGACAGATCTAAAGGTTAACACTGATATTCATATTCAGACTAATCTTTGATGGCAAACTGATACTTTATTAGTTTTGCCTAGATTTTTTTCAGATTTTTTTTTAACACTTTCAAGCCAAAACCTAAGTGTTACATCTTAAGTTTCATATATGTACTAATAGGTGCCACAGAAGTCATCTATTTAGCTATACAAACATAGAGACATACAAGCAAAAAGCTGTAACTCACCATTTGAAATGGAAAGAAAAGTCATTTACAGAGCAGATTAAGTATATAAACAGAAGATAGAATACCATTTATTCATTAACCTTGTAAGTTATTAAATTATTATTCTAATGAAAATAGAACAACTGATAAATGTACCTCAAGGTCAATTTACCACTCTCCAAGAGGTTTCATGTTTTCATCAAAATGTAATTTTGTCATTTTTCTCTCACATTGCTACAAGAGTGAGGAAAGGCAGCATCACAGGGGGAACCACTATTTCAAATGTACACTCACTTGGCATAACTGAATGGTAAAGTTTTAAAAATCTCTCACTCATTTCAAGTGCTAAATAAAACAGAATTATGGGTGGGGGCAGAGAAAAGGATTGTCTTGCTTTGCCCTTATCCCAGTATGTCTGAGAAGGCTTCTGCACAATGGTATCAACAATAATTTTCTCAGTCATACATTTGTATTGGAGGCCTAATTTGCTTTCCCTTTGAAATAAAGCCAGAAAGATGCCAATCTGTAAATGATACAATGCAGTTTAGTCATGAGGAAAAAATGACTTAACATTCCGAATTAACATATTATCACATTTGACTGTTCTATTTTCTCCCACACACCAAGCTAGCAAATATCAGCCATTACAATCAAGTAAGGTTAACTCATGAGGTTGATCTTTAATAGTGCTGACTCAGCTGATGCTGATGAGATTTTAAACCTTGCAACTTTCTTGATTAGGTTGCAATGTTGAAGCATCACCAGAAATCTTCTGTGCAGACACAAGCCATGTTTTGGGGGTGTGCATGGGTTTTTTTTATTCTTTGTCTTCTGTGCAGTCTGACCGTGTTACTGTTGTACTGAAAGCAGCATCAGCCTATTCTCTACAGATAAAAGCACCTCCTTTCAGATTCCAAGAAAAATCCAGTCACTATCAGAGAGGGACAGACAATGCAGTAGGTTTAGAAATTCTTTAATGCGAGAGTGATGAGTCATTGGAAGAGGTTGCCCAGAGAAATTGTTGATGCCCCATCTCTGGAGCTCTCGAGACCAGACTAGATGGGGCTTTGAGCAACCTGTTCTAGAGAGAGGTGTCTCTGCCCATGACAAGGAAGTTGGAACTAGATAGTCCTTAAGGTCCCTTCCAACCCATTCCATTTTGTGCTTCTGGGTGCCATTTTGGAGCACCACATTGCTACTTTCAGAGTCAAAGATCTAGTTGTTGACACAATGTTACATGTGTAGCTGCACTCCCCCCTCCTGGTTTAGGTTCTGACCAGCAACATAATGTCATACTGCTCATCTGAGGTGTAATCGGATCATTTAAGACACAAAAACATATTCAAAGATGAGCTAAGTAAAGCACTGTTCTTAATACTGAGATTCTTTCACATCCCTCACCCAGGGAAAAAAAAAAAAAAGATCTCAATGGAATCTGAATCCCAGATGTATTTTTCAAGTTATCCATAAAATTCTGTGTTTTGCCTGGATATTTTCACCATCTTAGATCAATCTATGCATACAACTATACTTTAGAAATTAGTGGTGATAAGTTGATACAAAATTAAAGCAGATGGAAGTCATTGATCATTCATATCAACTGAAGGAATTCTTCTGAAACACTGATATCAAACCAAGCAAGCTGATCATTTGCACACCACCTACAGCCTCTTCTGTCCGTGGCTTATGAATGTAAAAGTTTCTTTTATATCCTTACCTTTTTTTCATTGCAATGATATAAATCAATACACAAGAAATGCTATTAGAAATCACAATATTCCTAGACTTAGGAGTACATACAAAGTATTTTTCTTATTAAGGAAGTGGCACAAGGAAAAAAAAAAATCTGACATATTCTGTGTTAATGCAGGAGATACGAATAGCAATATGCACCCAAAAGAGATTAAACATTAAAAGAGACCAAGTTGTGTAGAATTTAAGCTTCTAAAATATAAAACTAAAAGAAAAACAAAACATAAAAACCCTCAAACAATAAAACCAAACAAATCCATATAAAAACTTTTAAACAACCAGTTTGAAGAAAGTAAAGAGTTTATGAAAGCCAAGAAGAAGTGTTTGTTCATAGGTTATTTCTGCATAATATGCTCAGTCTTTCTGCATTTCATTTGACTGAATGGGTGAGAAAGGAAAGAGGATCCCAGACTGAATGAAATCAGACCTGCATAATGTAATCAAGGATAGAAAGGCATTATATGTTAGATGTAATATAAAACAGGTAGAAGCTGAAATGAGAAAAGACGAGTCAAATATGGAAAATGGACATAAACTGCACAAGAGGCTGAGGTAAGACTTTTCCCCAAGTACATTAAAAACATTGTGAAGAAGACAGATCAGTGGGATTCAGAGAGGTGGCAAAAATGATGTGCTGACAGCAAAGATATGAATGAAAGTAATTGCATTCATTAATTCTATATTCACAACAGACCAGGGTCATCAAGAGGTGTCATTTATAAAGGATGAAAAGTTGTTAAAACAAATGATATGACATCAGAGACTGTCAAAGGAGCCCCAAGACATACAAAAAACTACAGGGCATCAATAGAAAACAAATAATATTGAGATGGCCTCCCGTCTTTAATTCATTCTGAGACTTTTCAGTAATATACTGAAAATAAAAGGGAATCACCTTGAAAATCCAGTTTCAATATAAATAAATGGAAGTGTACATTTAAATTAACATTTTTCTTGAAGATATCAAGTGAAAAAGCTGTCATAGTGACCATTAAGTTCTCAGGTTTTGCTACATTGTTTTCTAAGCAGAGGATGGTTATTCTTTGTAATGTATGTATCCATACTATCCCAGGTTTTATTAACAATGCCTTAAAAATAAATATATATTCATTTAGGATTGCTATCATGTGCATTAAAATATGAAACAAGGATATAGAGACTGATGAACCACTAGAATAGTATTGTATCTAGAGTTAAAAAACACTACCTGTCAAATCAAGTTAAGATTCCAGCACTACAGGAACAGTCCATCTGCCTGCTGCTATGATCATTCACACAGAAACCCCAGTGTTGAACAACACAGAACTACATAAATCATGACAACTGCAAAGGGAAAGCCTACCCAGTACTTTTCCCTGATTTGAATTAGGAGCCTCATCCTCTAAAATACACAATTAGTGTCAATATCCTTAAATACCCAGAGATTTTTTTTTATTGTTTTCTGAGGTAATTCCTAATGTGCCTATGTTGTTTTTTTTATAGACGGTCACAGCTACCAGGAACTACAATTCTCAACTAAGTAGCTGTATAATGAATTACAGTTCTCTTCTAAATCTATAATAAATCAGAAGGTAAGCACGGCAGTTATGTGGGTTGCAGAATTTACCAGGGAGGTTGCTGGCCCTGTGAACACATTTCAGTGAAAAGCCCCCAGATCAGTGAAGGACCAAGCATATGTCTAATTATACTGAAGCATGTGCTTAAGCATTTCTTAAATTGGTATTGTAAGTAAAATTAAATTTTCTAGGATATCAGTCTGACACTAATTGTAATCAATGCAAATTTATTCTCTCTGGTATTCGTTCATAGAGCAATCCTGATTTCAGTTGAATGCATCTATTGCTCTCATAACACCACTCAGATATTTTCTGTCTGTCAGTTGAAATCAGCAGTTACTGTTTGTGAGCATTTCTGGATTCCTTACATCTCATGGAATTGTTTTGTTCTGCTGGAAAATAAAAATTTTAAAACATTAAGTTGGTCATATGGTATGAATACTTAGCAAAAATATTTATCTGAAAGTAAATACATGACTAATAAAGTATAATCCTGCCAAAACTATTCCGATCAAAAGGTTTTAAGTGGGAGTCTCTATGCACTATAGATAGTTAAACCTGTCTCCTTTCTCTGCTGCCTGGATAGCTTAGCTGAAATAATTTCAGTGCACAGAGAAAGATGTTGAAAAGCAATTTTTTTTCTCTCTGACTTGGTACTACAGACAATGCAAAAGCCAGGGATCACTAAGTGACTTATTTTTTTTCCCTTCCTGCTCTGTACAGTTGAGTTACACTGCCTCCCTGCTCACCTCACCAGTCTGAGGGCTTATCTCTTCCATGACTAAAAGGCCATTCTAGGGATTTTAAAATGAGGGGAATTGAGGTCCCTTGAGAGAAAAATTATTGTCTATCATGCACCATGGGAAAGCTGCTTGCACACTCCCCTAGCATTCTGATTTTAGAAGAGAGACAATTAGCATTTTCCAGCTTCATCTTTAATAGCTCCCTAAATGTGAAGTGCCAAGTAGTTTTTCGTGCAACAGCTTGCATTTATCTGAATTTAGAAAATTTAGAATTATTTCCTGCATGAAAAACCAAAGAGCCTATATGTGTGTATTTGTTTGTGTGTGTGTGTGTGTGTAATTAGTCCAACACCTTGATTTACAACTCACCTTTGGAAACACATCAAGTCATAAATTTACAGACTTCATATAATAAAATTAATCAAGACACTTCACCACATCCTCAAACATACTTTCAATAGGCTGCAGTACTTTAAGTTAAAAATACATATTTCTCATTTTAATTTACCTAACTTCAACTGCAAACTGGATATTGCATTACTTTCTCCTGTACCATGAAGAATTACTTGCTGCTGGATAGCTCATATTCAAAAACATAATGAGTATTGAAAATGTTTCTATACCCTCTCTTCAGTAACTTAGATTTTCTTACTAATAAAAAACTCTTATTTTCCTGAAAGATTCATCCCTGTATCTTTTTATGAAATCTTACTTGACTTTTGCAAAATTCTTTTAAAGTTCTGAGCTGAAAACAGATTCTGAAAATGACAGTCTAGCACTACACTCAGTAATATCAAATAGCAAGCTCAGACTTCCTATTCTGAGCCTATTTCATATTTCACACTTTTAGCTTCCAGGCTTTAGTGAAGTTCACATTCATTTGGCTAAGACAGGCTTTAAAATCCAAATCCATACATTAAGTCTAAAAGTGAGACTTACAGATGGCTTAAAAATTTAAAATTGTAATCTCCGTACAGCTATATTAGCCTAGAAAGATAAAAACTTCAGAGACCTATCAGCTTTCAAAACTCACATTCCTTATAATTACCAAAACTGTGGTGGAGAAGAGTAATAGTGGCTTATGTCTTGACACTGCTGAGTAACTTGATGTTTATTTCATGCTTACCTCCCAGCACAGTTGAAAAACCAAACTCTATATGCATCCTGAAATGCAGCAGAATTCTGATTCCTTACAAAGATGGCTGAAAGCTATGACATTCCCTTTTTTTATTTATAGTTCATTTAACCCACCAAAGATGTGAGACATTAAGACATAACCCTCCCTCTTTGAAGGAAATACTCAAATACATCACTAGAACCACTCAGAACAGGTATGTACTTTTAGTCTATAGCTGGTTAACCTTGAAGTATATACATGAATAGAGACATATATGAATTATAGAGGGGTCTGAAGGACTGCTCTATAAAAATCTCCAGGAAATGCTTCATTTGGTACCTGTGGTCTTCTTTTAAGGATCAGAAAGTGAACATAATTCTTGCCTTGTTCCTAATTTCTTGAACTAGGAAGAAGGCTTTCAGCTGTGTTTTCAGAGATGCATGCTTGTGTTCACTTTCTCTACCAATGAATCTGCCATTATACCATGCTGCCTCCCAGAAACTTGCAGAGAACATTTTCCTCATATCATTGAACAATTCCTCTAAATCTCCAGCAGCTGGAATGATTTAAAACATACAAAGCATGTGGCGGCTCTTAGGAAACTTTTTGCACAGGAGTTATGCATAACTTGCATTCAACTCTTTTGTCCCTATTTTAACACAGCTTCTAATGGGAGCCATGAATTTCAGCTTCGCTCAGCTTCAGCTTTACATGTACATTCTCTTTCTTAGACAACATCATCATATTCTGTTATTCCCATATTACAAAAACACTTCATGTTTTGGAACATATTATTTCACTTTTCTATGGGAATGATCTTTTAATTAGTCTAATAATTTATTTAAAACTCCACTTTTTTTTTTTCAGTCTAGATGTCACTGCATAACATGCTAGAAGTATTACTGTGACACTGCTAGTGTCTGTGAAAACCCAACAAAATATCCCTGCTGATACACCCATTTTTCCAGTATTTTGACATATACTACTTTCCTTCCCAGAAACTCATGAAGTCAAGTTTAGCCACATATATTTCCCCCATCAATTTGCATTACCTCAAATTTAATGCAGGACATTTAAAACCAGTGTTGGTTTTACAGTCACTGTCATTTATTTGCTACTACACAATAATGTGGATAGGCTCAGATTTCTCTTTAAGTTCTTCCATACAAAGCTACTCATTAAAACTGTTACAACTACATGAAGATAAAACATTATTCCCACTTCTAAGAGATATTTCTTCAGCATTAGAGATACCAGAAGGGGTAGTGTTGGACAAGAGGAGGATCAGCCTCTAGAAATAACAATTGAATACCTTTCACAAGCACTACATTCAGTTGAATAAAAACTAAAAAGCAGAAAATAGACTAACTTGAATTGCAAATGTAATCACTGATGCCAGACACTAACCTTAAGGCTTTCAAGGTGAAATGCACCCATCCCTGCACAATGCTGAGGACTCAGTGCAGTGCCCTGAGTAGGCATTGTGAGAATGGAAGTCATTGACCCCAGCTGTGCATATGATGAAGACTTGCCTCAAAGCCCTTCTCACTCCAATTCTATTCATAAACTGAGAAAAAAAGCTGCATTTTTCTCCTTCCTCCTCCATGGTCAGAAACACAGGATCTTCATAATCGTGGAAATGGAGGCCTTTCCCTCCTCCCATCAGGATAACTCTCTGTCATACAGCCAGTTTGGCTGAGTGGCATGACAAGCCAGGAGACAAAGCCCGCATATTAGGGTTGCATCTTATCTTGTGGAAGATATATTGTGCTCTAAAGAATAAACACGTTGGCTCTTCAATCATTCAGAAACAGAGAACAAAGCTATTTCACTTCCAGCCTGTGAAGCCACTTGTTTCAAGTAATGAATCCCAATAGCCTCTTTTTTGTTTTTCCTTCTTTTTCTCAGTTTTACTCATGATATCTAATAAGTGGCTCAAACTGACTGCAGTGCAGCTAAGGATCAAACACTTAAACTGTACTTTCAAGCATCAGAGACTAGACATGCTTATTAATATTCACCAGATAATTTCCTACTTTGCTGATAAAAGTTCTCTCAAAAGACATTTCTTTGGTGAAAAGAAAAAATCCATATAGAGCAAATGAGCAAGCAAACTATAAATTATTTGAAAGCAATCATATGCAACAATGACCTTGAAAACCAAGAGACTAAGCACTCAACATTCAAATAGTTTAATCCTGCTCTTTCTACAGCCAGCATTTAGTGGCTGCTGCCGATTTATGACATATGAAATAAGGCTGAATCATCAGTCCTTCCTATGCAGGCAGGTGTATGTGAGTGCATCTACCAGGAAACAACAGCTTTTTACATAAGATGCAATATTCCGAATAAGGCTGGAGAATGCCCTCTGAACATAAGTATTGTTCTTTCCCAAACTGAGACTTGAAGACTGAAATATTTGGTAAATAAGGCACTCTCAAGCAAAAAGTGGAACTATTCCGAGGTTAATTCCATGTCCAATCCAAATATCCAAATACCTTTCCAGCCCCCCCAAAACAACTTATTCTCTAAACCATGATACCAGACTTGATATGTGAAAGCAGATTTCTCACATTACATTACCAGAATTCAAGTAGATCAGTTGATAAAAGTATTTTAAGGCACTTTTGCATATATAGGTTCAGAATAAATGTTCTGGGTTTAGGGAGGGCTCTGATTAAGCATCCAACTGTAAGCAACAGAGACTTGTCTCTCTTAAAGGTGACAAAAAATTTCACTTGTCAGTGACTATAATATAGTCAAATGTACCAAATAAGTAAGAAATAACATCTTTTATTTTTGTTGTCCTGTCTTTATTAAGTACCACGCAGTAAAAGATCAGCAATGGATAATGGAGGACTTGATCAGCCAGAGAGCCATGAGGATTAAATGCTATAAAAAGGAAGAACACATAAATACATCAGAACCATACCATATCACACACATACTTGCAAATCTTGTATCTTACTTTTGGTAAATCTTAAAGCTATGCAAAGCAAGACAACCCTTCCCTTTCTGACAAAGTGTATGTGTTACATAACCACAGCAATAGTCCTTTTGCTGAAGAGGTTATTTTGTAACATTAATTTTGTAAATATATTTAGTAATGCAACTTTGAGGAAATACATGTAAAACTACAAATCAAAAACAAAGAAACTAAGGATGTTTGGACATAATTTGGTTAATTCCATATGTTGTGTTATGACATTTATGTGAAGTGTGCTGATGTTAAAATTATGTAGGACATTTTAAAGTATGTCTTGGTTGAGAAGTGAAGGTGAAAAATGTGGATTTACTCATAACTGTTGCTGCATTTTTTTTAATGGCTTTTCTTATCTGAAATAGTACAGCAGATTAGTGTGGCAGAGAGTAAAAAGTAGTAGTTCTAAAAACCTTATTAAATGGTTTAGAGAAGTTGTCTTTACATGTAATGATTATGTGATGTGTTTGATATGCCATGAGAAAACCATTGTACCTGTGTTTTCCAGTTTATAATTGGGTTTTAGATTTGACAAAGAGGAAAATAGGTCTTCTCTTAATATGTGATTATGAATAAAATTATCTCAAGATGAAAAAAAGTGTTTAGAAACTAGAAGGCTAAACACAGAGATGCACAGACAAGAGTGCCACAGAAAGCTGGAAAGGAGGCTAAAGGGAATATCCTTGCTCTCTAAATGATCTGTCAAGTTTGGATATAGGTGCAGCAGAGAATCAGGAGAAAAAGAACTTGGAAATAAAGAAAGAAGAGTTGGTTGTGCTGAAAACGACTTAGAGGTCATGGAGAACCCAACTTCACTAGGAAGGAGGTAAAGATTATTAAACCAAAGTTAACCTGAGGCAATGAAACCAATGAATATAGAGAGTCAAGGATAAAGTCTGAGGAAAAGCATTCAGAGCACAGATTGAGTTCAGCTTAAGTACAGAAGGGAGAAGTGTGGATGCTGGGCATATAGATAAAGAGTTAAGTGGAATAAAGGAATGCTGTTGTTCTTAAGGGTGGGTGTTTAATTCTTTATGTGTGAAACAAGAGCAAAAAAGTAGACATTTACAATAAAAGAGGAGAGCCAAAGAGAGCAAAACTAATGGGAGCAGAAAGAAAATGGAGCATGAGATAAATTTAAATTACTGAGGAAAAGCAATGGAATAAATGAGAATATACAAAAATCTTCAGTATTTTCACCAACAAAAAAACCTAGAGCTCTAAGAAGGAGGAAGCTCATATCAGACTTTGCATATAAAATTACTGGCACTTACTTTCAAAGCTTTGGCATAAAAAATAGATAAAAGTGATCTATAGAAATCTGCTATAGCAATATAAATTGCTACAAAAATGACTGCCAGCAAGTAAAATTAACAGCATCAACTGAACTGAAGAATAAATTATATAATGAAGTGTTTGAGAATTCCTTTTAGGCAGAACACTTCCATGGGAAGAGCAGTGTTACATAACCCTTACAGAAAAAAATGGCATAATTTCCTCTACCAGTATTTGCAGACAGACATTCTGTTCTGCTACACCACCAAGAATTTTACCTTTTTAACATTTTTTATTGTTTACATTTCTTTCTTTGAGCACCCAGTGACCTTAATTTTTGTTGTAATTTAGAAATGCTATGCTCCAATTTAGTACTCCCACATGCTGTTTCCCCTTCCTCCTCCAGCTGGAGGCACAAAATGCAGAGATCATGAGCTGAGACAAGAATAATTTGCAGCAAAGAGAAACAGCAACAAAATAAGATAATTATTTGTATCATCAGCAATAGTAATGACAGACTGTCTAAGAAAATAATTATTATTATGGGAAAAAAAATGCCTTTCTCTCCTGCCCCAATAATTGACAGTGCTGGATGTCTTCCACCGCCGCATTTTCTTGATGAGAAGGAGCCTCCTTCTCCCTGGAGAAGAGAGTCCCTTTCCCCACCTCCAGAAATTTGTGTGAGGTGGTATAGAATATGTCCTAGCCGTGCCCCTTCTCAGTTACTGCGAAGTATTAACCCCATCCTGGCCAGAACCAGGACACTTGGTGACAGACCACAGCGTACTGTAAAAATGGACAAAGTCCAAGCACATCAGCATAATTCACAGTATCCTCTTCCTGACTGTTTGCTTAAACTGCATCAACAATTAATAGTGTCATTTCCATCTACATTTCAGACTGAGAAATAGACACATCAAGAAAATTTGTGCACAACTTGCAATCAAATTTTTACCTTTGATTTGACTTCATTTTGTCACAAAAATGTTTTCAAATGTAGGGGACATTTCTTTTGCTCAGTCTTTGAAATTTTTTCCCTCATAAATGTGAAGTCATTCGCAAGAGTCCCAGTGAAGTCAACAAAGAGTAGTGATTAATAGATTATTCTAGGTCCAGAAATCGGGTTCCTCATGGATCCATCTCAGTACCTATTCTGTGTAATAACTTTATCAATAAACTGAAGAAGAGGCAAACTGCACTGTCTCTGTCAGATCCCTTACTAAGAATTCAGCTGCCTCAAGGCCAGCATGGATGAGGCACAGCCATGTAGCCTCCTGAAAAAGAACTGTGAGAAAAAAAGCCTTAAGAAGACTCACAGATTCCCCCTACACTCTTCAGAGAAGGAGAGAAATTAAAAGAAAAATGATGACCTAAAGCTTAAAATGTGAGATATGAATTTATCTTTCTCTAATTAGTAAAATACTTTTTTAAAAACTTCCGAAATCAAAAGCTTGTTAAACTGATAAAAAGTCATAATATCAGCAGAGTTTATCACAGAATATGTCATGGTAGAAAAAATTAGGGAGAGAGAGACTGGAATAGTTATGCATTCAAATGTCTTCTGATATATAAAGTGCAAATACCATATTATTGTATGTATGGAGGAACTCACTCTCAAGATTAACAAAAAACTCTCAGGCAGATAAAGAACTCTACAGTACAGCATGGTTCAGTAGTGTTAAAAAGATTATCAGGATGAATTAACTCAGCAATTAGACTGTAAAAGAAAGTACTCAGGTGCCTCATGTACTCACTGAACCCTAGGTTCAAAGAACATGACAAACTATCAGTCCCAAATTCTATCATCTATAGCCTTCCTGTCACCAGTGCATGTCACATACTTGCGAATTGTTATAAATACCAACAAAACACCAAAGTAACTGCTTTAACATTACCTGGAAAAGAACCCATCTCGTTGAGTCCTGATACTCTTTAGAACAAAAACTATGTCGGAAATCAGTACTTGTAATACTAACAAGCAATAGGAGTCAGTCATCCTCAGAGACATTACAGTACATAGCAAGAGCAGAAAACAGAATGACAAAAGTCGAATGAAACAAGAGCACAATCTGCAACATTTCATGCAAAATGTCAATCAGCATATCAGCATACACTAAGCAAGTTACTTCGGTCACATTTTCAAAAGAAGAGACATCAAGTTTGATTGGAAAAAATGTATCAGTTAGAGTCTACCAAGATCTGCAGAAGTAAAAGAAGCCTCATGAGAAAGACTGGAGTGTGACAACTGATACTGCAGGCACTATAATAAGGTATACTTCAACTAATGTACCATCTCTCTAGGTAGTACAGAATCACAAATTCCCATCTGGATTTTCATTCTGATGAATGCTTGAAACTGGAGCCTGATACAAAAGAGATAAATAATTTGAGAAGATTGTAAAGGAAGAACACAGAAGAAGACATTATGGAACCCAAACCTTGGCCATATAGTCAGGAATTGGTTTCTTCCTTTTGGCCAGGCTCAAACTGAGAATTGCCAACATGTATCATAGATAGAAATTCAACAAAATCAAATTACGCAAATGACCAAGAGGCCATAATTTTACCAAAATTCAAAAATTCCTTTGTTGTAGTGAAGCAAGGAGGAACTTGGAAATGCAAATTTTAGATACACAATTAAAAGTCATAACTGAGAAGCAGTGGTATGTTCCACTCGTGTGCTCAGGAATAGCCTCATCCTGTCTTCTCTTCTTACAAGAAATTGTGCCTCAAATCCATCTTGTCACTATTTTGCAGAGGAAAATACCTTGCAAGTGGGTTGCTCTTCTTACTGACCTTTTACAGTAATTTTCACTTCATAAGCTCTCTATTAGCTGCATAATAAAATAGGCTTTTAAGGGGCAGAGTGTAAAGTTTCAGATGCAGTAGATAGTCTCAATTTTTTTTTCCCTACAAATTCCCTAATGACCAGACAAAGAATTCTGAAAATGCTATCAAAGTAAAGATTTTTTCACAGATAATCCTTCCCTGATAACATAACCCTCATGTGATTTTTCTTTCGGTATAGCTACAATGTGTACATGTTACTGCACCAGTAACATCCATCAACATCTATTTTGTACTAGGTGGTGAAGAGTGCCAGAAATATTCATCTATCTCTAAACATCCCAAATCATATTTGTTCTGGTATTAAAGGCCAGTTCATATGTATGCGAAGTTCAGGCTGATTGCCAAAATCATAAATACAGAGTCACAATTTGTAAGTATGAATATTCATATTGAAAACAATGCTACCAGAAAAATATTCCTGAAATTGCATGTTGTAGGGAACTTTGGCTAAGGATATCAGATTTAGGTCCTTTCTGATCTCAAGCAACAGTGAAGCTCCCCTGTGTGTAAGCAGGAGTATAAACATGCTCTACAATCCTTAAATTTTAGTTTAGAAAGAAAAAATAAAGTTTAGAAGAAAAAAATGAAAAAATAATTAATTAGAAGAAAAAAAACGCAATTTCTCCCAGAGTTTAGAAGAAAAAATAAAAACTCACATCTTTGCATTCTGAAATAGAATATACCAAGCTGTAGAAGCTCTAAAGCATCTAGACTGTAATAACCTTCCACTGTCATATATTGACGAAAATATTTTTTTCTCTAATTAAAAATTTTAAAAGGACATTTACCTTGTTAGCATATTGCATACTAGAAAGTTTACCTCAGAAGTGTTTATCAAACAAGATGTCATACATTTCTGGAGCAATTCTTCATGCGTATGAAAATACGGTTTGTTTTTTTCCTTTGAAGTGAACCCTCAGGGAATATTCATACACATGCCCTAATGCTGATTATTTTATCAGCCATCGGAGCAAAAAATGTTTTACCACAAAATAACTAATTAATACAAAAACAAAAAAGCCATTCACTTTTATGTCTGATGTTGAAAGAAACTCAGGTACAAAATAATGAATGAGAAATGTAACTTCTGTAATACACATTGTGAATACATCTCCCTGATGCTTAGTTAAAAAAAGTGCTCCATTAGGATTACAAAGAAAATAAGTGTTTTCTTTTTCTTTTCTGCTGCTGAAGTGTTGCATACATATCATTATCCTTTCATGTGCCATACTCAGCTGCACATAATTTTTATGAAACTGAAAACCTATGGAGTAAATGATACTGCAAGTCAAATATGAGCAGAGGTTAATAAAAAAAGCTGTTGTAACATTGTACTGATTATTCCCATTTCCATGTTAGAGACCCATTAGCATTATGCTATTTGTCTACGTGACTCAACAATTATCTCAAAACAAAGTCTTAAAAACATATAAAAAGAAACATTTCCAAGTTCCAGAAAAGTCAGTGTAATTTCTATTTTATTTATTGCTGTTCAGATTTTTTAGGTGACTGTTTAAATTGCCCTCATTTAGGATTTTCCTGGAGTCTGACTTGTCCTGAAAACATCAGCCCAAGGACAGTAAACTGCTGTGAATTGAAAATTAGATGCATATCAACATAGTTCAGCCAAACCACAGACTCTCAAGTTTGTCAAGGGAATGCTGTGTCACACTGCTTGGTTTGTAGGGGAAGAATTCACCATGCGTGTAACAAAGTGATAATTTGAATAATTCTTTGCAATGTCTTGGGCAAAGAGAAGGCTAGTGAAAGTGTTGGGAATGCACTCCACCTTTCCTGCTGGAAATCAATATGTGCACAAGTCTTTGCCTCATGTACACGAAGTGGAAGTAACCAACTTCTAAAATCTTCATGGAGGTTTTAGTACGCGTTTCTGTTGCTGATCATCCTGAGGTGCCAACCAGGCTAAAGTTCCTGATGCCAGAATCTGCACATCCCAGTGCTGCTCCAAAGAGCTTGCAGCCTGAGAGTTTGCCTTGCCCAACTGACCCTTCTGTTTTTGCTTATTGTGATACTGCTTGGACTGCAAAAAATAAATGCCTCCTGCCCCAAGGTGCTTCCACTGGTAAAAATAAGAAAGCCCTAACAGCAGAAGGTGTTTTGTAGAGAGAGCTCTGAGTAGTAATCTGTGTCAGAACTACTGACCTCTATGCATCAAAGCTGGAGTGAGCCAGGTTGGAGTCTGAACCAGCATGCCTTTAGATGATTTACAAATATGCCATACAAATTCCTGACAATGCTGCAGAGAATATGGATGCCCTCAGAGCATTTAGATCTCAAATTTCTCTCAGCTATTTTCATATGAATCAATTTTCTAACTCTGTACAACAGCAATGCATAATGTCTTGAATATAAATATACAACATTTTCTTGATAAAGAGCTAGGGAATATAAAGAAGTTTCATATGTTTACACAAATATATAGCCCAGTTCACCCATTAGTTCAAGACATCAGATGACTTTTATGTTAAGCTGTAAAGGTCAAGGAAGGATGGAAAAAGATAAAGGAGAAAGATAAAAATAGCTCCAACCAAACACCAGACAGATTTCGTACAACTTACTAACTAAGACTCTACTGGTCAGAATGGAAGAATTCATTGGATTAGCTTCCTGGAAAAGAGGTAGCACCCTAAAGCTTTCACCCAAAATATTTTTTTCTTTTTAATAATTCATTTTTATTTTGTTTAATTTCTTTTTCATTCCACCTCCCACCATTTCACCCAGCACATAACCACAAGCCTGATGCAGCTTCTCTGAATCTGCATTTGTTTCTATTAAAGGAGTTTATGAAGAGCTGATGAGAAACTCATTAAAGCACTTGATTTCACCTTTATTGCTTACTGTTGTTAAAAGACACATCTTCTACCGGTCGGGTTTTTACAAAAAAAAGAGATTTTTCAAGCTCAAAATCTCACGGACACGTACATGGAAGTAAACCAAAACTAAGCAGGTTTTATCTTGCTCATATATATGTAAGTAATAACACTGACTTCATTGTTACTGATCAATGATACACAGAAAATTCAATCAATGCTAGCTGGAGAGAATCAATATAAATTTATTATTATTACTAATATTATGATTACTATTATTATTACTATTATGTGTTCAAGACAACTGAATGACAATTTAGATTTTTAGTAAAGTTACAGTATTTTAATCAGAGCAGAACGGCATTCCAGATCACATTGAATTAAATAATTTGTATTGCTGCTACACACTTTATTCTGTAGAACTTTCACTGAATTAAATAACAATTTTAATTATACCACAGTAAGTGCTTACAACAATCAGAGGGAAAAAAACCAAGACATCATAGTAATCTATTATGTTTCACTAAAAAAATAAATGCCAAGTGAAAGTCTGTTTAGCAAAGTACAGAGAATAAAATAATATTAATATTTTGCATTTACAGTCTTGTAGTGAAAGTGCTGTTTCCTTAGTTAGAATACTTTAAAAGTATTGAGATCTCAGATTGAGATAAAAACCTCAATTGTTATGAAACCATCATAGCACTTTCTTCTCTACTTTTACAGAAACTTTCTATGTGTCTCATGTTACAGAATGAACTTTGCAGACATCAGAAGATTGCTTATCTGCTGAATAAAAATGTAACTTCCAATGAGTTTCCTATATTAAAGAACAAATTACCTCTGAGTGGTTAGTCTTGACTGGCTGATTGGTTGAGAAGAATATGCTATTAGTCTGCAAGAGAAATATTAAAATAAATGAGTTCAACCACAAAACTACTTTAAATTCTAGAACATTATTTCAATGCTTTGTTGTGAATGTTTAACCATCAGGAGCTCTAGTCATGGACATTGATAAGAAAAAAAAGAGAACCTTTGCCTCAGAGACTCCAAACCTGAGTTCAGGCAAAGGCATTATATAGTAAGAGACTATAAAGAAATGAAATATCGTGTCCTTTATAGTTCATCTTGAGCTGCAGCCTTATGAAAAAGGATTGGTGAAACTATCTGGGGTGCTCCAAAGGTGGCTAGATATTCTAGGAATGAACATCTGTAGATGTTTCCATTCTAGACACTTGAGCCACTTTATTACTATGGTAGACTTGCCATTCTGTTTTAATGAATGTGTCTCTGAAGCTTGATTTATCATCAAAGCTTCACATCCATCAAACTTATCCTTGGGCCTGTTTCAGAGCAAATTATTGTCTTAAAGAGAAATAGAAAAGATGATTTAAAGGGGGATGGATAGGCACTGGTCACCCAACTGCTTTCAATGCATATTCAGTCAGATACACATTATGTAAGCTGAGAACTGTGTGTCTGAGCACAAACATCTTTATGCCCATAAAAATAAAGGTGCACAATCAGGAACCTTAGTTTTGCAAAATTACTACTTTCCTTTGATTAGTCAGAACTGCATTGCTGCATATTTAACCCAATTCTTCATTCAGATAAATTACCATTAATTTGAAAGCATAAGAGATTTAAATTCCACGAAGGAGGCTATAGGTCAAAAATAAATATGTATTGGCCTATTTCTGTTGATTTCTTTATAATCAAATTGCTTAAGCATTTACAAGTAATCACAGGGAAAGGAAAAATAAAATAAGTGAAGTATAAAGAAGCACACTGATGTAAAGAAATTGAGTCCATTTCAATTACTTTTGGATGGTCATTAGTTAAGACATCTCTATTCTTCTAAGGGACTAAATGATACTGACATATTAATTAAACATACATGATGCCAGAATGGCAGTGCAGTTTACACAAATTTGATGCCAACTTTGCTTTTTCTTTTGTATTAATATTGTAATTATTAAATGTAAGTTCATGCAATTAGGTCTTTCTAATGTTAATCAGATTTTACTGATATTACAATCGAGGGTGTATCGCTCATGCTTTCCAGCAAATGATTCAAGAAACTTTGACTAAATATTGTAAAGGTTCTTCTGGAGATAAAATATTCCACTCAAATAATTTGAATTATTTCCAAAAGTACCAGATAGCATTTCCTGCAGCAAGTTAATTCACCTATTATGCCACCTGGACACTAATGCATTAGGTTTATGATTACAAGAAATATCATTAAAAATATGAATGTGAGAACACAGTCGAGCTCTAATGATATTTAGACATCGGTACTTTCCAGCTATGAAGTAAGGTGTGGCAGGCAAGCAGAAGTGCAACGTATGGACCAGAGGGCAATCAGTTAGTATAGGACAGAAATCCAGGTAGAACTGTGCAGCTTGATTTGTTACTCTATTCTGTGTATATTCCTGCAAATCCATCTTTTGGAGTTGTAAATAGATAGCTGATTAAGTGAAACTAACATGGAAACTTATAGGTGGAACAAGGCCTTTGCCCAAGGTGCTTTGAAATCAAGGCTCAAGAAAGGAATGAAAAAGATACTTCTCAAAATACTGTAACCACAAAAAAAGCAGTACCAAGTACACATCTCAAGAGACTTTTCTAAACAGGAGTGGGTAGGTGAAAATAATATTTCACCTGCTGCAATTGTAGATATTCAAATTAAATAACTCCCAATTGACTCAATGGGAAAATAAAAAGGAAAAATCAGTGTCCAACTTCAGGTTCTTCCAATAATTTCTTCATTTTTTTGAAAAGTCACACATTTATACAAAATACATATTTAGTTTCGCCTTTTGTTAATGGAATTTTCTGTGAAAGCTAGTGGAGCTGGAAAATAGAATCAATTTCCATAAATTTACTTCTGCTTCTTTTAAAAATAAACAAAACAGCATTTTTTCTTATTATTGCATACAATTTTCACTTTTGGCTATCTAATTCATAAAATAGTTGCATAAGTATTTTTCTCCATATTGTAATAAAATAGAAAATACATTGTTTTGCTATATAGCCTCCCTTAAAAGTTCTTACTGTTGCGCTTAATCAGTGTGTATCAAGACTAATCTGTGTAAGTGGATTTTTTCTCTCTTGTGCTCTTATCCTTTTTCTCTCTCCTACAGCTCCATGAAAATTTAATGTTGAGAAAGGTAAACTGTGGGACAACACAGCCTTGTCCACTCAACATTCCAAGATTTTCACACAACCACTAGGCAGAGACCGAGCAGGGAACATGCCCTTCTTACTATTAGTGAGAACACCTTTGTCAGACCAAGGTACTTGCTTCACAGGGCAGTCTGGAATAGCAAACAGCAAAAGTCTATGAATTCTGTCTCAGTAAAGAACTGCTGGACAGCTTAGAAGACAAAGGAGGAACCAAAGGATTTGACATCTCTGTGATGAGGCACAGTCCTCATGCATGTTTACCATTCCTGCTGTTGATTTTATGTTCCTTCACACACACATTAAATGAGCACATCTGCTCAGACACTTCCATACCAGCACTTCACAGACTTCTAAGATCCATTCTTCTTTCTGCAAAATAAAGTCCTCAAAGCAAACCATCTGAAAAAAATCCCACTGTCACTACAGAAAGCGAAAATATTAGACATGGTGTTTGGTAAATTAAAAGACAATTACTATGGAAATGGGTGTTTTATCATTTTAGTAATTCCATTCTTTTTTTGTTTATGAAATACTGACACAATAAGCTTGAAAATATAGAATAATTTACAAACAATGGGAAAGAAACAGATATTAAAGAAGCTGGCTTTTCAAGCTTGGACTGCATTAAAATGGCATTTAATAATAAAATTTTAAATGGCAAAACTAAACTGAATGGAAATGAAAAGTACCCAAAGCACTGTAACTCATCAGTTCTATATATTGCCATCACAGGGGATGAAGAGTTCTGGTTTAATCCTTCTCTAAATGAATTTGGTAATTCAACAAAAAAAAAATAGAAAAGGAAAAGTTTGTGGGGTGTCTCCTTGAGCCAGGTGTTATGAGCTCTCGGAGCTCCCATCCCCATTTGGGTTTTTGTCTTATAAATACCCAGCAGCTTAAAATAGCGGGATGGACACTTTGGGTGGTGTTGGAAACAAAAAGGTTTATTAACTTCCAAAATAACAAAATCTCTAAATAGAAAAAGCCATGCCAGAAACTACAGGTCCATGTCTCTGCTATAACCCTCCCAAAATGCCACGAGGTTCCTCTATCCAGTGCTTTTTATGGCTCAGGCAGACTCAGGCACTCATCCAGTCCAGATAGCTCTAGGGGTGAGGTGATGTCCAGGGGGTCCAATGAAGTGTCCTGGTTCAGAACATTTCCAAATTGGGAAAGAATGATTTGGCTCCTTTACCTTTTATGGGGGACAAAGATGACTTCACATTTCTTCTTGGTCTGGGTACTCTGCCTGTGCGAGGTGCAATGAAACATTATATTATCCTAAAATATTTCTAGTTTTTATATTAAAGAAATTGGTCATACGTGCTTAGACTCATAAAGGTACTATGAAGTGTAAATTTATGGGTATAACAGAAGTCTGTACGCACACACACGTGTTCAGAATTATGCACATGTTCAAATATTTTGTTCTTTAAATTTTAATCCAGTGTTTTCTAGAGCCCTGTGCTGATCTCAAATTATTGATATTTATAATACTTAATGCATTAAGTACATTGACCCTTTACAGTCAATGTCTATCAGCAACTTTTCTAGAAGGCAGTCCTCTTAAGATTATTTAAGCAGATCTTACATTAACATTATAAAATATAAAAGAAATATTTAATATTTAGGAGGAAATCCTAACAAAACATAATTAGAAATTAGATGCCATTTATGCAAAAGCCCATGTTATTTATTTGAACAACAGATATTCAATGTGATGGTCTATAAGGTTATTTAACTATCTTAAATTAGGAATTAAATTAATGCCATATTCTATAATACAAAGACTTAATTAAATTTTTAAGAGTTAACTCTTCTGAACTGATTAACAGCCCTGAAGAAGAAAGCATGTGACAACTGAAAAATATGCTTTGGAGCAAAATAGGGAGAATATATACATATATTAGTTGATGAAGCTCAGTACAGGGATCTAAATACTTACGATTGCTCTGGGAATGACACCACTATTGATAATTTTAAAACACCTACAGAATTACTAAATTGTGCTCATTAAAACAAAATGCTTAATAAGCAATCTTGAAAATGCAAATAATGCTTCCCAAATGACATTTCCCTTCTTTCCATTCACTTTCGTGCTCCTTGGGTTTTAATACAGGTAGCCACATTGCAGCAGGTATTAAGCTCCCCCTCTTTATGCAGATATACTTCCCTATAGTTCAAATTGCCTTCATAATTCTTCCTCTATGGAATAAAAAAAAAAACCAAAACAGTGAAGAAGCCATCATCATAGTCAGCAAGGAAATTTCTATTAAGGTTATATAACAACAAAAATGAATCAAAGCCTTTCTTTGGCTAATATTCAGGTAGCCTGAATATTAGCATTATAAATAGATGAACTTAAGACTTTTGACCAATATTTGTCTAAAATGAAGATTTTCTTTTCACGCCAGTTAAATCAACTCCTTCTGCATAATATTCACCCAGTGTGGGAATATTAACAAACCAGCAAATATAAATTTACATAAATAAAAACTGCCTTGACAACCTTAATCATAAGCAAGAGGACCACCTTGGTGGTTAGTAGATTTATCTGTAATATCGATAAGCTGTTGCAACTAGCCCTGGTTCATTCCTAAAGTGGGATTAAAAAAGGAAAAATAGAAGAAAAAAGTTTGTGTATGAAACCTTCTACAAACATTTATTTAATCAATGGATGGCTGATATCAAAATACTCAGACTTCGACTTCTGAGAATAGTTCATGTGATGATTTCACTCTGAGAAATGTAAATTTGTAATGGCATACGCCAATTATAACAATATAATCATCTTTCCCATCATACCCTTCTGTCTTTCTATCAGAAGATTTTACAAAATAACCCTACTGGGGCCAATTTTTCCTTCTATCAGACTGTGGCAAGGTTACAGGATTCCTCTCAAAAACACAGCCTAATTCATATTATTTTAAGAAATCAGTACTCTTTCCCTTCCAGTTTTAGTCAGCATAGACCTCATTTGTTAGCATTAAGAGGCCAAATTTTTGCCTTTAACACTGGACCCAGTTGTTCCTCAAGCACATTTTACTGAACTACTTAGTTAACATTTAAACAGCTTAGGGACCACCAACACAATAATTCTGGAGACTGAGTTCTCTTGTCTCCTCCCACCCTGACCCCAAACCTTTCCCCAAAAGATTGGCTTCTCCTGATGGTTTCAAACAGTAGTATTTTTTTTTCCTGGAGACCAAAAAGAGAAAACTACAAAAAAAAACCACTCAAAACCTTTTTTTTACTTAACATACTTTAACTTCCCTTCATGCAAAACCCAGGGAAATGGGCCTTGTTTTAGAAGAACTGTGTTTTTACACAAAGCAGCAAAGGAAATGTCTTTTAAATAAGGAACTGAGAAAGAGCACTTACTAATTGAAAGAAGAGATAACGTACTGCAGCAAACTAAACACCTGTGAACAGCCTGAAGACATGTAATTACACACCTCTGTTGTAAGCAGAAAAAATGTCCCACTAACTGTGCCTCCACTGCCCTCCTGTCTACTCCTTGTACCTTCATTGTGTCAGCCCTGTCCAAATTACCCTCTCCGATTTCTTTGGAATACGTGTTCCTATGCTCTCTAAAATCTATGCTGCTGTTTTTTCAAGCTACCATAAGATGAAAATTAAGCCAGGCAGCAAAACTACAGATGTCCAATTGACAGAAACATCATCTCTGTGTGAACCAGTAGAGAAAACATATTTACAGAAAAGTCTTACTAACCCCGACTTGCAAACAGTAACAAAAAGCAATCCTATCAGCTCTAAGGAAGACTTGTATCCTATAGATTTGTGACCTGTGTTGGATTGACCTTGAGGTGTATTGAAGGTGTAAACTCCACGTAAACCTCTCCCAGGCCTAGGATACTCATCACATTTTTACTGGATAACTAAGAAATTTGGCATCTTTCTCATTTGGGCATGTAATCCATCTCCTTATTTCAATGTGATTTTGCTTTGCTTTAGCGGACTGTCAAATATGCTCAAAACAAGTTCCTATGACCAAAATGCATCTAAAAATTATTAGAGACAGAAATGCCATGTGACTGTGAAAATTCCACTTCTCTGACAAAACAGAAAAATAGGGAAGCAAACTGAAGTGGAGTTTCCCCAGCAGGCAAGGTCATCTTGAGTTCTTTCTGATTCTCATGACACATTTACTCCATTAAATATTCCACATCTCATCAATCCTCCAAAATTCATATAATCTATCTCTTCAACTTGATCTCTCCCCCCACCCCACAGCCCTTTTTTATGTTTAACTAAACCATAATTTAAATATATACAAAATATCAGAGAACCATTAGGTCAGAAAAGTCCTCCAAGGTCATCAAGTCCAAGCCCTGATGGATCACCACCATTTCAACTAAATCATAGCACTAATTGCCATATCCTCTCATTTCTTGTATGTTTCCACAGATGGCGACTTCATCACTTCCCTGGGCAGCCTGCTCCAATGATTAACAACCCTTTCTGTGAAGAAATTCTNATCTTAATGTACATAGCAAAAAAAAAAAGGGGAAACAATTTTACTCTTAAAGTTTTTTTGGTATCTTAGAAAACCTTAAGCAGTATATTCAGGAAGCTGTTTAAAACCTTTAAGAAGTCTTAGATCAGCTACAACATTGAGCAGGATCTATAAAGCAAGAAATAGAAGACAAATAGCTACTACCTTTGTGTACAGTCTGAGTAATTTTAGTCCCAGCTTGATAAAGTCTGATTGGCAACTTTTTCCTAATTTTCACAAAGCACCAATTGTTGCTTAGAAAAATGAGATAAAATAAAAATGCTAACCACGTAGCAAGATTATGAAACNNNNTATGAAACAGAAAATCAGCAAATCTCTGTCTGAAAATAGTCATAGCACATTTCAAACTAACTACTGAAACAGGAAAACAATGTGCAGTGGGAAAATGTACAGAATTGTCAAGGAATACGGAAAATTTGTCACAGGCTCATGAGAGAGAAATATAGGGACTGCTTTCTCAGTAACAAGAGTAGCAAGTAAACAGTATTAAAACTATTTGAAGCTACCTGCACTAGTCTTTAACACAAATGCTAAAACAAAAAAAAAAAAAAATCCCAGGGAATCTATTATCCTTCATTCAAGGAGAGCAAGGGAAATGATAGAGGAGACAAATACACACTGATGATGAATTTCCAGGTACTGAGACTTTTTTGTCCCCTCACAGTTGTACATAATATTGTTTTCTGTCTTAAAAACATTTATTTTGTTTTCAGACCAAAATTATTGTATCTCAGGAAACACAGGGCTGTAAATCCAGTTCTCCATGGGTGTCTAAATATGCAGGAAACAGTTATATATCCAGTGACAGCCACAGAAAGTACAGAATATCCCATTGCTCCTTTTACAGAGTTACTGTAACATATGGCTACCATGGGGCTTTTCTCATCAGCTCAGACTGAGACAGAAAGATCCAGTTAGACTCAATTTGCATGTATAATATCAGAACAGAGTGTCTACAGATCTGTAAGCCAAAAGAAAAAAGTATGCAAAAGTTTAGGAAATTAAAACTTGGAGTTGCAGACAGCTTTAGCTGATCTTAAGTCCCATATAGCTACTAACTAATTCTCAGTAAAGCACACAAGGAATTAAACAGGCAACTCTCATCATTATCAAAGATTGCAGGTACTCAGAGTCTTTATATGCTGCAAATGTACCCTGTAGTGTTTCTAATGACATCCATTTTTGTACTGCAGGTGAAATGCTGATTAGTTAATTTATTTCTTAGTCATTTGAAAAACTCTCTCTGCATTTATTTAACATACCCTTCTTTTCTTCCTCTGTAGATGAAGGCCACTGAAAAAATTCTCAGGGATACAACAGGACTATAGCACAACAAATGAGCATCACAGTATGAATGCATTACAGGACATCAGGGTGCAACATAAAAATCTTCTCAACAGTCCATTTACGCACTGTGAACTAAATTCAGTCACTGTATTTGTATACGAAACTTCTACCTACCCCTGCAGGGCTAATACATGCATGTTCAACAGTACACTTCAACCTTTGATTGCTTCAGCATCTAGTTTGTAATTTCAACAATACAAAAATACACCATTCAAGCATTACATGAAGGAAAGGGGCAGAGAAATAATTCAGAACATCAAGTTTTAATAAGTGGCTTTCCTGAAAAAGGGCCAGATCCTGCACGTTCTCTATTCCTGACTGAGAAAGCAATGTCAATTTGTTTGTAGAGAAAAATAAAATCTAATTTATGCATTACTTCATGCATTTCTGGTTCCTGCCAACTCTTGAGAGCTGCTTTCTTATTTTCTTAGTAATGTTTAGAGATAAACAGAATTTGTGAAGAATACGTACTAATCATAATTTCCCTAAACAATGAATAAATTGACCTACAGAGAAAAAGGACAAGTGATGTTGGCAGTTGGATGTTGTGTCTCTTTCAATGCTGACTAACACTAATGAGAAAGGAATTCCTTATGCATGGAATCCAGTTCTTACTTCATTCTGCTTTATGAATACAGTAGTGCAGTGACCAAGAAAAAAAAAATGCAAATTTAAACTCAGGAATTTTCCATAGTACTCATCAATATATTACCTTAAATTCCCCTCAGATAAGAGTTTCAGGGAATTTATGTAGTCTCTGGTCCTCCTTTCCTTTCCTTGATTATACACAGCTAAACTATATAACTTGTAGCTCCAGACACCCTTTTCAAAGACGAATATCTTTCTACAGAAAATGGTTTTTTTCTTAAACATTTGCAGCACAGCTCCTAGCCAAAAATCTCACAATTTACTTGAAACAAATGGTTTTACTAATAGATGCTGTGGTGCAACTCAGATACAGCAGAACTCCTTTCCTCCCTTCCTAAAGAATTTCATCAGCTTTTTTCACCCCCACCATCTCCACACATCCTGTTTATTTTATAATTAAGTGTGAAAGATCTGCTTACCTATTAAACAGCTATTTTGTAGCCTGGCATGCAGCATAACAGAGGTTGCTTAGCAGACTTCTGTCCTTCCTGTTCTATGATGGCTAAAAAATAACTTCGCCAGATTTGCTAAGCAGGGTAGGAATCCTGTAAAAAAAAAGATGTCATCAAATGAATACCTTTCAGGGACCATTTGCCACCAAATTTATTTTATAATTCATCAATTCTCTTATAGCAGCACTTTCACCATCCTGTAAGGTACAACTGTACTTCCAATGCACTGCTTAAATGTTAATGGAGTGAAATTGCTCCCATCCATATTTTAACAGACTACAGTACATCAGCTCACTCACTTCTGTAACAAAACTCAAGAGAAATCTAGCACAGAAATTCAATGAAGAAGTTAACTCTGAACAAATTATTTAGGGTGGGCTCAGCTTTTAGGGTTGGAGGTGATGTTTGGTTTTTGTTTTTGGGTTTTTTTTGGATGTTGATTTAAATACATTGTTGTGTTATGATATGTTTCTTACTTTAGTTCCTAACATTACAGTACATTGTGAAAACCTATGTTTTTGAAAACTGCTTGTGCTGTGGGCTACAAAAAGTTTTTCTTGCCCTCTAAATCCACTGTTATATATATAATGTCTATTCTTTAGCTTCCAGGTGATTTAATTAGACTAGACTATTTCAGTCAAATAATGGTGTAATGTATGTGATATTTTGACATAAATCATTTGTGTTAGGCTTTCAGAGGGAAAAGAATTGAGAAACTTGGGGATGATGAAGATCCCAAATACTTTTAAATATGCAATATTATAAAACTCTGAGGCAGCTAAACTCAACCAAAACTTGGGCAAACACCTCAATACCATCAAGCCCCTCAATACCATCAACACAAACAAATGTGATCTCAGCATTAAAATCACAAACAAATCAGGAAGAAGCTAATGCAAACAATGGAGATGAGAAAGAATTTGACAGAAGATTTACTAATTATAACAAAACCAAGCCAAACTTGCTAAAAACTTGCTTTAGCAGTAATGCTAAAGTTTCTTAGTTTTGTCATCCCCAAAAGGAAACTGAAGTGTACTCTCAAAGAAAACCCAAACAAACAAGTCCAGAAGAAGGCAAAAAAGCTGGTGAAAGGGCTGGAATGAATGCCCTATGAGAAACAGCTGAGTAGGTTTCTCTAGTTTGAAGAAAATAAAAGTCTGACAGGAGACCTCATTCCTTCCTGCTGCTTCCTGAGGAGGGAGCATGAAGAGGGAAATTCTGAGTTCTCTCTGATACCCACTGATAGGACACAAGGGAAGAGTTCCAAGCTGTACCATGGGAAGGTTAGACTGGACTTCAGGAAGCATTTTTTTAGTGAGAGGGTGATCAGACACTGGAAGAGGATCCCTAGAGATGTGGTTGATGCCCTAAGCCTGCCAGTGCTCAAGAAACATTTGGATAACATGCCCTTAACAGCATGTTTCAACTTTTGTTCAGCCTTGAAATTGACAGACAGTTGAACTGGATAATTTTTTGTCCCTTCCAACAGAAATATTCTTTTCTGTTCTATAGATGCATTAGTTTAATAAGCAACTAAAGATAGGAATCTATGATTTTGTTAAGCCACAGCATAATACTAGAGGTGAGGCTAAGCCAGGGAATCCTTTCTTTGGATATCATATTGCAATTTTCTGAACAATCTTATTTCATCAGTTTGGTTAGATTCCTCAAGGTCTTATTTTCTCATGTGCTAAGCCAAGTATTCTCCTGAATCGGTGGGCATGGAATACAAACAATTAGCTCTCCACATAGATGAGGGCCATTTGAGAAGTGTTTTTGAACCACTGCCATTGCAAGCAAGAAAAAACAACATAAAATGGACATACTCTGCTTCTACAAGGAGAGTCACTTGACATTGTGTCAAATGTGAAGAAGTAGTTTCAGGGGAAATTTCAATTAAATAGATCAGGTGAGCCTCAGAAATTCACAGTTTGAAGAAAGAAAATTATAGAGGCCTTCCATTCAATTAAGATGATATGTAACCAGAAAAAAAGGCAGTAAATGGTCACCTGGACAAAGGAATTCAGAACATGAAAAAGGTAGGAGTAAAGATTTTATAAAATCAAGTTGCTGTCCAAATGAGACAACAGTCCTCTCAACCTTCCTGCAGTCTAGTGTGTTTTAAACTCTGTATAGGACAGGGGGGAAAAAAATGGAGACTGTGCTGACATAAAGCTCAGATCATCTATGTTCTTTGGGGCATACATAACTGTTGCTGAAGCTGATGAAAAATGTAACAAAGAGATTATTATAGTGGAATAACCACCATAACTACAAAAAATAATGCTTGGTACAGTCAAAACAAGAAAATACAAAGAATTTTTAGACACAGTATCCAGTTTAATTACTAGTTCAGTTCTTTATAGAATTGCTTCTTTATTCAGCAGCAAAAATCAATTTCTCTCTGAGGTCCAAGGAATTCCTATAATATATATAGTGAGGAACAAATAGTAAAGGATATATATTAAGAAAAATGTGTTAAGGTATTGGTTTTTATTGGCTGAGAAATATATCTTGGAATAAAGAACAGCTTGGATAACACATACATGTATGGATAGAAATCACTACAAATACACCAAGAACAGGATATGCTTGAAGAAAAATACCAACTTCAAGTAGTTTCTGCCCATAAAATTAGAAAAGAAAAAGTCTTTACTTTCAAGTGTAATGTATTACTTTGGAATATTTTTCCATAAGGAACTGTGGAATTCATTTTGCAGATGTTTTCTCCTTATTTAGTTACTTTTTTCTCCAGAAGAAGGAATAACTCTTCACACAGAAGTCCACGTCATAAACTTTACTGCAATTTAAGAACTGACCAGGTGCATACATGTAAACAAACATACCCCCTGCTTGGATTTTTAAATCCAAGTATTTCTGTCTATAACTGAGAGACAAGTCTGAGCAATGAGCTCCTTAGAGTTTTTGAGTCATTGAGCTACTCTTTGATGATAAGTGCTTTGGAAATAGAGAGAAAAATTTACATTTACAGTGTCGTTTCCTCAAAACAAACACATACCTCCACACACTACTTGAAGCACTTTAATTGTCGACCTCAGTTCAGCTACTCTAAAGTCACAGAATTGAAAGGGGTAAAACAAGCAGCATTTCTTGAGATTTTGACAAATTTTCACCTAGGATGTTTGGGTCAGACTTCAAAAGGCACTTAGGGATCTAATTCCCATTACTTTCAAAGTGAGGAAAATATATAAACAACTTTCATAGTCTGGCCTTTTACATATAACAAGTCACCATGGTTTTCTTGCTTTGTACTTTTTAAACAAGTTTTACTTTTCAACAAGTTTCACAGTCTATTTCCAAAACTCTGTCTTTTATCTTCAGTGAAAAATCTTTCAGATTTTTCACTTTCTGCTTTAAGGTGTTTAAGGCAATATAGAATGCCTTTTTTTCCCTCTTCAGCTGCAGAGAGCAAAGAAAAATGAGAGATGCCCAAAGAAAAATGAGAGGTTGTTATATGTATATTGACTAATGACAAATGAGAAAAATGAAAAATATGTATCACAGATTAAAAAAAATATTAAAATTACAGATAAATAAACAGTAGATACAAAAAGATACCAAAAGAGCAGGTATCATACCAAAATATTTTCGTTTTTATATATAGTACAGTAATGGGCTACATATACTATATTTAATAATTTCTCCTTCCAAAAGCAGTGGCACATTCTTCATGGCTATTTTTGAATTAGATCTGAATATCCTAAAGGCAGATGTATGGCAAGATTTCCAGGTGAAGCCTGGAACATCACAGACTTCACTCTAAAAGACTTAGAACAATTGGTTTCTTTCTCTTTATATATTTGAACTTCTTGCTACTCAATTTTTATTGATAAAAACATTTCCTCCTACATCCGCTAATGATCCAGCAGAGTATACTAAATATGCACCTGTGACCCTGAAGATGCTATCTTTGTTTCCTCTGTGAGAGAGACACTAGTGAATCTCTCAAACACAGGTAAAAAGCCTAATTTCCCAGCATCAGAGTTTCTCAGCTCCCAGGTTATTTGCATGACATTTGGATGTTTTTTTCTGTTTTTTATCTATTCTTTGTTTTGTTGTTTTAACAGATAACATTCATACACAACTCAAAAGGAAAATATCTGTATCTATTAGAAAACGTTCTATAGATATTGGAATAGCACCTTTAGATGAAATTTCAAAGACTATTTTGAACAGTTTCACTTATCTCTAATGATGTCTGTTAGCTTCTGTTAACTATTAAAACTTAATTTTTTTTTTGCTCATTCTAACCCACAGTATTTATAATATAAGATTTCGATTATCCATCATGGAAATGCTGTACTCTTTTAGGCATTATCCACCACCAAAATGCAAACCATTTTAAACTACAAGTCTATTTTCTCAAAAAAATATTTCAAATATTTCTGAAAATGAAAACTGTGGTAAAAACAGGAAAGCCTTCCTCAATACCCATTTTCCCATAATCTAGTCTTTTCACAAACTTTTCTCTGAAACCAAACTAATTCTAAGGAAAATGAACAGCAAATCACGTAACAAAACTGAAAATAGAGAGGTTTGCAGAATACACCAATTCATTTCTTGACATGTACTAGAATAAGAAAGCACTACTGCTTTTAGGATCCTAGGCACACAGCCTACATAGGGTTTACAAACTCCATTTTCTGGACTTGATCCTTGTCTCCAGACATATTTTAATAATCGTTTATAGCTTTATTTTCTGCTTGGATTAAAGGGGCCACAACACAGATTTACATGACCAGCTATGGGATCCTGAGCAGACTATTGTCTTTCTTCTGATCTTAAGTCTACACAGTGAGATAGAGTTGTGATCCTACCTTAGCAAATTGGCAAAGAAATTTCAGATCAAAATTATGAACTCATTTCATTTGTCTATATTCTGGTTTTGTAATTAATTTTCAGAGCTTAATAGACAGCAAAATGTCTCTAGAAATAGAGAAGGGTGTAAATGGGCTTGTCCTTATCTAGAGATGTATGATATTATCTGCATGGTGTGCACAGAAACATCAATTAAAACTACAGTGAATACATATAACCCATCTGATTTCTTCAGTTTTTACACTTATCATAGAACAGATGAGCTGCATCCATAGTTCTATGCACAGTATATAAAGGAATATACACTCAGCAGAAATACTTAGACATATTCTGGCTGTAACAACACATTTTTCCCCAACACACCTTCAGGCATTCATCAGAGTCCATTCCTCTCATGAACATTTAACTTAGCCTCATATATGCCAACATAGCTTCAAAATACAGTTAACCCAATGAGCAGCACCTCACACAAGATCCAGGAGTAAAATATATGGAGACCCCCTGCCTGCTTTGCCACCTCACTTGAAACCTTTTGACACACAGAAAACTCACCTCAGAACAACCCACTTATGTGAATCTCAGTTTCCTGTATTTTTCCCCCAATTTAATTACCTTTATTTCCCTGATACAAATTATTTCCACTGTATGGAAATTTGGTCAGTTTAACCAAATCAATAAAGGATTAAAGAAATATATCTTTGCCAGTAGGAATAATTTTATTAATGCATATTTCCAAGATCTGAAAGTTCTATTGTAGTCATTAGTCCATGTTGTCTCACATTGCAGCTGTAATTTCCAGCTGGATAACCTAAACTAATGATGACTTTGAATGACTAAAGCCAAATGGCTAAAGAATTCTTTAACTAATAAAAGTATCAGTCATAAAATTAATTTAATTAGAGCAAAGGAAAATGTCTTAAATGATCTAAAGTAATACTAATTTATTACTGTCAGCATTCCAATTAGTCCAAGGAAATAAATTAATATTAAAAACCATGAGTGCTTCAAGAACCCTGCGAGTTTAAGCTGCCAACACGTTTTACTACTTGTATTTGTTTGTTTTTATTGTGCAGTAATCTTGAATAAAATCTAAAACTTCAAGCCGTGCAAATTTAACCGTATAATTGAATGGGTACTAATTTAGACAAGTAAAGCTCCTTCAGTTTAATTTTGAAAGTTTCATCTTGCTTCGTAACTGCTATAGGCTTAAGCAGAAGAAACACACCTTTTTTTCTGTGGGACTAACCTGATAAAATAACAATAGATTATGTTATATTAGTTTTAATTCAAGCTCTTTGCCTTAATGCATACATAAACACAAAGGTAATTAGAAAAGCAGTGCAGTGAAGAATGGCTTATATGGAGAGGCCAGGGTGAGGGGCAGAAACAGTTTGGTAGATTTATTTTCAGGAGCTAACACTGTTTGTATAATAAACCTGAGATCCTTACAGAACAATATATTTAAAGAAAAATAAACTCGTGATACTTTTATTGTTGAAAAACATTTCATCTTTTCAGATCAGTTGGCTCAGCCCCACGGCATTATCCTCTCTGTCGTTTGGGTAAACCACTGTGGAATCAATTACTCCATACAAACTTCATTCAACGTTCTTTGTATTACCTGTGACAAGTTCCTTGTTTCTTCCTACACTCCACAGCTTCTGCTTCTCTGTGCTGGGAGAGCAGGCAGCACAGTACAACCTTCACAAAGCTCCCATTTCAAAAACGCCTCGAGGAGGATGACTCACACTCCTGCTGTTTCTCCCCAGGATTTCCTCCAGTGAGACCAACAAACCCAGATTCAGGAGGGGCTTTGGAAAAACTCATTCTCCACTACATGACAAGCAACCACACTAAAAGCAGCTAGACAGATGCTGATACAAAGGGCAAGCAAACAAACAGCAGCCAAGTGGCTGGATGGCAAATACTTATCGCCTAGGAAACAATCACCTTCAAAATACATTTTCTTCAGAACTGAGGAGGAGGAAGGGGAAAAGACACATACACAAAAAGAAACAATGTGAACCCTAAACATTAAATATATTTTCATAAGAGTCGTGAGAGAAACAAAACAAAACAGTATGTTTAAAACACTTAACATGGCAGGATTTGGTCCATAAAATCAGAACCAAAAGAATATCACTTCATTTCTGAACTCATTTGCTGCTGTCCTGTTTGCAGCCGGGGTAAATTTTTTCTCACTAGCTGTTACAGTGCGGTGTTTTGGATTCGGAATGAGAATATGTTCATATCACACCAACGTTTTGGGATCTATGCTGTGTTTATCTTAAGTTAAGGAATTTTTCTTTCCTTGTGCCATGCTCTGCCACTGAGGATGTGTGTAAAAAGAAAATCAAGATGAAAACAAAAAAACTGTGAGGGAGCATAACTGGGACAGGTGACCTGAACTGGCCAACAGGGTATTCCACACCATAGAGCACCCTACCATTTATATAAACTGGGGCTGTTACCTGGAAGAGAGGCCAGTCTGGGCTGGGCCAGTCAAATTTGGCACCACTTAATAGGTGGTGAGCAATTGCATTGCGACTCACTCGTTTGTTTGGGGGTTTATTCCTCTTTATTATCATTATTATTGCATTTTACTTTATTTTTCAGTTATTAAACTGTTCTTATCTCAACATACGACTTCATACAACTTCTGTTCTCCTCCCACTTCCACTGAGGTGGGGAGAAAGAAAGGGAGAGTGAGCATCTGTGTGGTGTTTCATCTCCAGCTGGGTTTAAAATCATGACAGACACTTATCACCATTCACAAGAAATGATGATAGGCAGTCATAGCCACACTACACGTTATTGCTATTGGCATATCACAGTGAGACTACCTCAGTTCAGACATCTGATTTATCCTCCTTATCATGCACTTGATAACCTTAAAAAGTTTTATCAAGCTGTTAGAAAAAAAAAAAAATAGAGAAATACGAATTTACAGCATAAATTTCCTGCATGCTTACACTTCATTCACACTTCTAACAGTTGCATTGTAAATGTACCTGATTTTTAATTAAATTACAGTGGAGATCATGTAAACATTGTACATACTCTGTATAAGTGTATTTCCCCATCTGATTTTTTCCATTCTGCCTCCCTGAAAACAGCATGCCTTTGCATCAACAGCAAAATCCTTCCTTTGCTCTTTCTTATAAAAAGTTCTCACTTAAACAAGTCTGAAATTTGTGTAAGGACTGCCACTAGCTCTGGCTCTGGCACTGTCACTTGGCTCAAGTCCATGAGCTCAAGCCTCGGACTCAGAATCCTTCTGCTTTTCAGAAAATCTGCTGCTCTTTACCATAAAGAAACCACTTTCTCCAGCTAATCTTAACAGAAATCATAGAAGCATTAAAAACACTCAGCAGCATTAATCTAAGGAATGCATGGAGCTCCTTCAGGAGTATAAGGTAGTGTGAACACTTCTGAGCTGTGAAAATACAGAACTGTCAGAACACATCTACCTGTCTGTAACACCTGGCAAGTTGCTATACTTTATCGCACTATAAGGAAGTGTTGCAAGCAAAGGTCAGAAGACCAGGGGGACTGGACACTGTAAAAGAGGCAGTGAAATTAAAATTTAGAAAATCCACAGAGTCAGAACAGTTTGTGTGATCAAACCAAGGTCAAAAGATGCCTTTGCCAGCTCACTCACTCATAGCTTGAACAAGCCCTCTGAGGATGTATGGCATGGGATTCTCACCCTCCCTCAGGCAAATCTGTCAGTGCTCTGCAAAGCTGAATTGCTACGTGGTGTAGTACATTCAGTAGTCAATCAAAAATTTCTCATGAAGCCATAATGAAGAAATCTTCTGATTTCATAAAATTAGCTTTCCCAAGAGAAAGCTTAATAATGCCTTTAAAAAATTGATTCAACTGCAGAGAATGAATGGAAAAAGCAGTGAACTGCGAGAAGCAATGAAAATTACTAGTTTCCATTCTGTCAACACAGCAAAGGTGACTGAATTACAATATACATTATCAAAATAGGGGGAATTCTTCCTCAGTCAATACAGATTTTAGATATATTCAGATAGATACATACATACAGCACAGTTTATTTCCTTCTCTATTACTCTGTGTACACGTATTTTTCAGAGATAAACCTGAATTTTTTTATAGAGAGTTTCCAGATGCTGCAAACTACTTTGGAGAATTCACCTTACATAAAAGATGGTTTCATGCTTCACGCAAATGTCTTTCAACTCTGAGGCACGCATTTTCACATTTCATCCTCGTCAAGTTTTTAGTACTTACATGTCAGCCATGAATGCATAAATCATGGAAACAGGCACTTATGAGTAGGTCCTGTGAGCAGAAAAACTTCCTTGTGATTTGGGGGAATCAAAGGTGTGGTCCTTCCTCCTGAAGTACTTTTTGCATAATTATATATTAGTTATAAACTGCAAAATGTTTTAGACCCTCTGAAAGAGGAAACGGAATTAGTGCACTAATCCAATCACTAAATCTTCTCTACACAATCCATCCATTTAAAAAAAAAGGAAACAAGGATAGGGGGGGACATTCTCGTAAACAAGTCTTCCTTCACAATCAGAGAAGTTAAAGATATGAAACAAGGATAGCATACAGGGTACATCACACAGAGGGAGGAATCTCATCAATGTGTACAAATATCTGAAGGCAGTGTGCCAAGGAGACAGTCAGACACTTTTGATTGTTACCCAATGACAGGAAAAGACAAAGGGCACAAAGTGAAATAGAAGAAGTTGCTTCTGAGCATCAGGAAACACTTTTTTATTGCTATGAGCATGAATGAGCATTGGAACAGGTTGCCCAGGAAAGGTGTAGAGTCTCCATCCACGCTATGCACTCAGAGGCCATAGGGAAATGGTCCTGGGCAATTATCTCTGGGTGACCCTGCTTGAGCAGGGGGTGGGATCAGTTGAATCCTACGGGTCCCTTGTAACCCCAGCTATTCTTTGATTCTGTATCAATCATAAAATCAATCATGCAATGCATCTCAAAGTGTCAGAAGAACTGGCCTATAGGTGAAAGCAAATGAAAAAAAGGTGACATTGAAGGAAGACTTTCCTCTGAAACACCACTGAATGTACAAATATACACATCTTTAATCAGTAATAAAATCTAAGTGCTTGGACAATGTGACTTGGACAATTAGGTAGAGCATTTGCTGACAATGTGCATCAATCAAACATTTTTTAAATAGTTAATCCAAAGCTATATACAGCTGGCTATTAATTTTCAAAAGGTTTCTTAAATCATGTCTTATTACCCTGTTTATAGTCCTTCAAAAGTCAATGAGTGGTGAGCAGTTAATTCCCACAGCAGCATCATACAGACACCCTAATGCATTACTGGCTTAGTTAAGCCTATAAAGCAGGCTCATGTGTCATTTACAGACCTTTCACAGTGCCAGGTGTTTATTAGCACCTAACAACTCTAGCACCTAATGATCTTATATCAAAGTTTGGGCAATTATTTAATGCCCATTTTTGCTATGAAAATGCTCAGGAGAGAGATTGTAAGATGATTAAAGATACACAAAATAATTTCCAAATACTTTACGAAGAAAAAGCTCAGGGAAAGTTTAAAAAGAAGGTAGATTAACCAATTTTGATGTTTTGGCAAATGCAGGTGACATGACAGGGTCATCAGGCAACACACTTTAAACATTCATGTTCCAAGCATGTACTTTTTTATACATATACATATACATAGTAAATTTTTTTATATATGTAGTACCTAATATAATATATTCAAGCAAATGTTTATCTCTACAGGCAGTCTAAGAGTCAACTTGGTTATGTTTTAAATATAACACTATAAAAGTATTGTTTCTAAATTCTATTCTTTTATAAACTACTGTATTTTTTTTGTGCTGCCCTCCTGATAGTGGACTTGAGTTTGGCCACTTAGCAGCACAGGTGCTAAGATCAAGCAATCAATTTAGAAGACCTGCCCATAGAGTATTTTTCTGAAATATCTATATATATTTAAAAATATAATTTCTAAAAGTGTAAGTTAAAAAAAAATTAAGATTTTAAATTATATGTAATTTTAGGTTCTATTTTATTTACATCTATAAA
>VXBU01002841.1:0-19901 GCA_013400315.1 Bombycilla garrulus | reverse complement strand
ATTTTATTTACATCTATAAATTTTGTGAATATATATCAACAGTAATCCACTTGTACGTTAAGCAACAGAAATTCTTCCTATTAACCATCAGCTATCCAGTACCAGATGTACTCTGAACTCATAGCAGGGCTGAAAAACCTCCTCTCAGCATTAAAGAAGGCAAGGCTGTATAATTAGAATTTAACTGATTAAAAGACCCAAATCCTCAGGGTCATTTATATGACTTAGTGGTGCACAGCTGGAATTTAAGATTTGTTCAATGTACAAAAAGGGCTCATTGTCAAACAGGAATTTAATCATTTACATTTGGCTTTGGGTATACAAATGATGAATTCCTTGTTTTAGCCAGGAATGTGGGGGCAATTATTTTTTTTCCAATAGAAAACAAAGATTTGTTGAAACCTATTATCTATTTAAGTTATTAAAAATTATTAAAAATGTATTAAAATACTTAGTTGAAATCTATGTTTTCTTGTAAAAAAGACTATTAAATTTCAGTTCTAGCAACAGAAAGAAGAACTTTTTTAGTTTAAATGCGGAAAACCTAAATTCTACTCCAAAATAATTAACAGTCTATTTATGATATATTGAATCTCTGTATGATACAGTAACTTCATTTGTGTATCCCATATTTCAGGGGAGATCTCCAACGCTCTGGTATTTGGGGTTTGGGTTTTGTTTGGTTTTGTTTGGTGTGTTTTAAAACTCCAGTAGTGTCTCCTGCAGGAGCTGCTTCAGGGCTTCATTTTCCAGATGAAAAGGGTTTTTTTTAAGCCAGTTTGATTTAAAAATAATTAAATTACTCTTTTCTATTTCTGTTAGCAAAAGCCCTCAAAAAATAACAAAAATCCCAACCAAACAAAATCAAAACCTCAAAGAACAAAATAGCTTATTTTTAACAATTTTTATTGCAAGGCTGATATCCCCACACCACCCTAAAAATTTACTGTTTATTTAGTGAAAATATTTTTCATTATTTTCCCTCTCCAGAATCATCATTATTACAGGTATCTCTGAGCCCTTCACATTCTACAGCTGAGGCCTGCCCAGCCTCAAATAGAGTACCAAAACTCTTAAACATTACTTTAGTCAATACATTTCGGAATGACTTCTGGCTTTCCTGGAACAGCAACATATTGCTGACTTGTACTGTGGTGCACTGTGGAAATTTTTTCAGCAGCACTGTTGCATACCTAATTATTCCCTATCTTATAACTTGCATTTATCTTCATTACATTTATCTTCTTCATCACAAAATTTTATTTTACCAAGGTCACTTTGAATTTCCAACCTGGATTCAAAGTACCTGACAGCCCTTGCCCTAGAACTGCCTCTTTAGTTTTATCTTTTCTGTCACAGACAGACTAAAAAATACAAACTAGGATAATGAACATAATGAACATAATGAACCCCTTTCCAACTTCTCAATGAATAATAAATAAACTTTCATTTAAGCATGGTGGGCATTTAATTCTTGGTGATTTACTTCTGAAATATTTAGAGGGCTGTGGAACAAATCTCTCTGAAGTCAAAATGTATTGGAGCTGTAGCTTGTCATCTACCCAACAGCCCACAAAAAATGTACATCTATTTAACATGACATCTTCCTGAATACATCTTGGATGTATCTTAAATCCTTACTAATCCCCACATTAGATGGATACCAGAATGTTAAAATCCAATTATTGAGAGATGACTCTGCCCGAATTAAGGTACAAAAGAGGACACACGCTGCAGTCAATAGTATGGATTTTATTTAATAATAAAATGTGAGGTAGAGAGATGGAAAGAAATACAAAAGAGGGGAGAGACAGGGAGAGGTTAAGCAGAAGCTAGTCATCACATGTGGATCCATCAGCAGGATGTTGGTCCTTCCTCACCCTAGGCTTCTCGGTGGTGTGGGCTCCCCAAGTTGTTCAAAACTTTTCATTATGTACACATTTTTGAAGCAGAGGAGTTAATGCTCATTGGCTACACAGTTGTCTTATTTAATAGCTAAATGATTCCCTCGCTTCTAATGCTAATTAGTCTGCAAGCTCAGTCTCTCTCTTGAGTCAATCGTTTTCTTGAGCTGTGGTCAGTGTTAGAATTACTTTTTACCTAATCCTGGCTGATTTCAGCAGAGCTGTTGAGTTGGCTTTCCTGTTGGCCCGTAAATTGTCCATTATCAGTGATATATTCTTTTGCCTCAGTTTTGTTAACCTCCCCCTAAATCTGAGACAACAATAATCCCATCTTTATTTAATCTCAAATTCCCATCATCTCCAGGCAGAGTCCTTCTGTGTTGTTCTAAACAGTGTTTGAGACAGCCACCTGTCATTCTTAAATGTTTGTAAAAGCATTTATGTAAATTATACATCTGTAGTCCACTTTTTATTTGAGTTATCAAACAAAATTTTTGCAATCAAATATTTGGTTTCTTTCACATTTTGCAGCTTGTCTTTACATTCTTTGACCTTTCCCTTTCAAGAGAAATTAAAGAAATCTATTTTTTAATATATTTTGACTGTGAGGTCTACATTTTATCCTGTAAGTTTATGCTATTCCTTTACACTTTTGCAGCACAGGTAGACACCAAACCTCAAGACTGCATGCAGTTGGATCCAAGCCAATTCAAATTATCAACACCTTACTTCAAAACTTCAAAAATCAATATTCATAGCATTGTGATAAGGTTTCTAAGCAGATAAGCGTCAATGAAAACCAGTCACATTAATGACACAATTCTGAAGGCTTGAAAACAGTATGCAAATATAAAGGACGTATATAAATGCAAAAAAATCAGAATACATTAATGAATACATCCCTTAATGTTACACAATAATTTCAAAGTATGTTTTGTTTAAGCTAGATAGTCTAACAAGATTTTATTTCTTCAACTGCTGCAATTTAATTTTATGGAAAATTATCGCTAAAGCCAGCACCCATAAAAAAATCAGCATTAAAAAAAATTTTTAGATTACCAGAATAAACCAGCAATTATTTAAATAGTTCAACTTCACTACGTACAGGACTATGTGAGCTTTTTTTTGTTTGTGTATTTCCTGAGTGGCAGAGAGTGGCATGGGGACCAAAGACGAGCAAGGCTGAGCTGTGACTCACAGTAAATTTGATCCTTGTTTTCCCAGTCCCTTACCTTCAATAAATTGAAGTAAATTAATTCTCCTCTGTTAGGAAGGTGACAGTCAACCAACTATGAACAAACACACTGATCCCACTTCTTGCACACAAAGAAACACTTTTTTTATCCCTTTTAGTTCTCAGGCAAGACAGTCAGTACCTCAGCCTGACCTAGTGGCAGCACAAAATTAACACTTTTGCTGTGGGAAATTAATTGTTTCTGTCTCTTTTTGATTCATATAAATATAATATATTCTAGGATTTTTAAGCAAGAAATAATTAGAAGGTGAAAAGCAATGCAATAACAGCATAAAAAACTGGGCTCTCTCTTTATAAATGCCACATATATGAAAATAAACAAAGAACTATAACATCTACATTTTTCTCATATTTTTTCCAAAAGTTAAACATGGAAAAGAAACACAAAGCTGTGGTATTATCCAGGCTAAAATTTTTTTTTTTAGTGACAAGGGTTTCAGAAAACATTTTTCACACAATTTTTAAGAGATACATGCCTTGTATGAACATTTAATTTGCTCTGATCATCATAATATCTGCATGCTTAATCCACGACTCAAAACAGCAGATTGGTTTCTGAAAGTCAAACACTAATGGCCTACAATGTGAATGCATTCAAATCCCCTGCTACTTAAAATCAATAAACTGACCAGCTTTGAAGCTGAGCTGTTTTATTACCCAGTAATGAAATTTAGAATTTGTCAACCAACATGTAGTGCTGAGCCCTAACAAGCTGTTATGGGCAAGGAGAGCATATATTAGAATTCCAGCATTTATTACTGTTGGACTTTTCAGTGCTGACACCCAGTGTGTCACTCAAGAATCTGAGAAACAGGTCTGAAGGTATCTGTCTGTTGCCTATGACAAAATATCAACAAATTCATTCTATCCCATGGCCAAAGAATAATAATTTAGGTTTGCTTCCATTTGATGGAAGATAACAGTTTCTGTAGGAATACTCTGAAGACAGCTATCTAAAACTGCTTAAAATTTCACAGTGAAGTCAACATCCCTGATGTGATGGGCATTCTGATGATGTTCTGGGAAACAGTAGGTTATTTATCGAACTGGAAAATTTGTTTTCTGAAACTGTACCATTTACAGATCCATTTATCTTCTATTTCTTCAATTGCTCATTTCATCTTGGCATACACCACTAGTGACTTACAGCTTTGTTTTGAAGTTCAGTGGCTACCTCCACGAATAGAATTGCATTAAAATTGTTATTCAAGTCTCCATTTTCAGGTTGGTCATAGAGAAAAAGGAGAGAACACTTAATGTTCCTGTCTCCCACAACACTCAAGCTTTCCCAAATTTAGTTGTTGCTGCTTGCTACACTTGCTTTCTTTGCCTCATTAATTTCTGATATCTGCTGTATGGCTTATTACACAATGACATATGCTCTCTGATATCCCACTTTCTCCTTCAACCTTTTCAAGTACACTTAAAAAAAGAAAGCTGTTTTGGTGTTGGGTTACCTCTGGAAGAATTATATTACATGTGCAGGAGTGTGAATACTCACTCAAGGCCAAATGTTATTTGTGCAAGAGAGTGAATTTGAGTCTCACCTGATTTGATTGTGCATTTGTAAAGGTTAGGTGTTACAGTGATTTTGATCACTATATATGTGATTTAGATATATAAGTAGTATACTTTTCAGTTACTATTTTTGCTTGTTGAAAGATTGCAGTGATTCTCTCAGCTATCCCACCACTTTCATTAAATGTTTGTGGTATGATGCTCCATACCAGCTTTCAATCATGTACCATGTTCAGTCATGGAGGTGTGTGCATTTTTTAATTTCAGTCTCAAAAAGACATTAAAAAATAATCATGAGGGACACAGAGAGTTTAACAACAATATGGAATGTTGTGAGAAACATACAGGTGTGTTACCACTTAGGAAGGCAAAATGAGACTGCAGGATCTGCTTGCAGGTTCAGCAGCCAAACCCTTAAATTGGAAGGAAAAATATCCAATATCACTAAATTCTATGCTTTTCCAGGTTAAATTATTTTTTTATTTTTACATCTTGAATGCATATGTCATTAAATCACAAACATATATATTCTTTAACAAGCATATGCACAGACAAACAAGGCTTCATTGCAAGCACTTGTTGGAAAACTGAACCTTCAATTTCAGTAACTTCGGCACACACACAAAAGTCCCTCAGTTTTCTACTGGCATGGAATATAAAAGATAGTCACATATACTTACTTTTGCCTGTGAGGGATTCTAGATACTAAACACAGTTTACAGCCCCCTCAACATACAGAAAGTTACTCTCTTCTCATGTTCAATTTACAGTCTCTAAATATTTGCTGTGCTTCCAGAGCTTCTGCCTAAAATTTTATTCAGGGCTGAACACTTCTAAGTTATTTTAATTTTATCTCAGGTTCATAATTTTAATGGTTTTCTATTGCTAGAAATGCTAAAATATTGTTCTTCTAAAAGATAAAATATTCATTTTGCACTAGACATAAATAAAACCACTCACCCAAACAAAATCCCTCTGAAACAGAAGATTTTGAGAATTTTTAAGTACCGCTTTTGCATGCTATTAATACAGAAAAGATGGTTGTGAATTTTTTCATCATTTTTGACCATCAGAGTGGTAAGAGAGCATGGGCTTTTTCATTATTCTTTCCTATGTGAACAAGATTTTGAATTCTTAAAGCAGGTACAAAAAGCTTCACAGTGTTGCCCGTAGCTCTCTTTAGATGCTCTAACTGAAACAAGAAACAAACTAACTTCTCTTTAGCTAAAAATCACATTTAAACCTTAAAAATCTTCTTCAGGTAAAGTATTCTTTCCTTCTGTGAAAGGGGAACCATGTCCATCCTCACACAAAGTTGAAGAGTGTTTAGCATGATATTCCAGATGAAAATGTTCTAAAAAATATATGGTGAAAAAAAGAGAATCTGTTAACTACATAGCATCCACAAAGGGGAATGGGATGCATTTCATATTTTGTCATTTATAATTTTTGCTGGTTTGATACTTTAGCTGAACATTTCATGTGAAATGGTATTTTTCTGATTAAAGGAAAAAATAGCCAGAAATATTTCTTGTAGTATGAATTTGAAGTTAAAACAACCAAAAAGTAACCTTGTATGCATTAATTCCCCAAAGTTACTGTAAAGCATATCGTGAGAGCATTCACCTTACAGTGACTGAAGGAACAAATGGCAAAGCTTTTGACACCTCTAACACCTCAGAACAGCCTTTGTTAGCAATCACTTCTTCTGTTGCCTCCCTACAACACTTAAATCATGGACAGGCTTCCCACTCATATACATCTAAAAATCTAAATCAAAGTAGTCATGATAAATGAAGGGCTATCAAGCAGTCCAAAAATTTACTGCTGCTACTGGACATACTGCTAGGACAATTCCTATCAGTAGTATGGAATATATTTTCACCCTTCTGAAAGCCACTGCTTCACCATTTACATTCACTCCTTCAGGAGTTTTACTCAAAATAATGAATACAGTATTTGAGCATTTAGGTTTCCACTCAAGAAACATCTGAAAATGTGGTTATAAGGAGGCATTTCACTGTAAAGATTTTTGGGGTTTTTTTTGCAGTAGAATCGAATGTTCTCCATAAAACAAAAAACACTGAGGGGAAAAAAATCCTCATTTAGTCCAGCATGAGCTGAAGTAGTTCCTGCAAATCTTGTAAATTCTATCAACCTAACACACAACTTAAAGCCCAATAGAATTGCAGCTGAAATACTTAGTTTGGTTTTTCGTCTTGTGTCATTATGCTGTCACATAAATTCTAATTCCAGAGTCCCTACTTTATTGAAATTCAAAGCTGAAGAACTCATTGTCTTTCCAGACTAATGTAAATCAGAAAAATCAGGACTGATCCATAATTGAAGCACATTTTATAAAAAAAGCAGCAGCAAACTGAATGCCCTTTTCCAATTATTTTCTAAGCAAAACTGTTACAGTAATGTTTTACTGCGAAGCAAAAGATTATAAAATAAAACAGCAACAACAAAACGTAAAAATGCCTAACTCATTAGAAAGTTCAATTGAAAAGAATGCAAAATTAGAAATAATAAAGAACTTTTTTCTCTTGTTATCACCTGTATGTACCCTTGGAGGTATTTTAGTTCACTCTGTTGCTGCTCTTTTTCTGACCTACACAGAAATACCCCTGTAGCCCAGTTAACCTCACACCATAATTAAGAGTAGCTATTCCATTAACTTATTGCCATTGCTACCTCTGTTATCTCAGGGAGATTTCTCCCTGTGTATACACGATTCAGAAAGTGAGTCATGAGAAATGAGTTGTGAACTGTGAACAATGTATAGACTTCAGAACGAGAAAAAGGCTTCAGAACCAGAATAAGAATGACAACCAAAGATGTTTGAAAATGGATAAGAGACTTCCAAAGTGAATAAGAATTAGTTGGCCCCTGATGAACTGGGCCTAAATAAAGAAGCAGTTTTTTCCCATGTTGCAGAGCTGTTTGTGGAAGCACTGGCATCATATTTTTCCTAGAAAGTAATTACATAAATTAGTGGAATAATGATCTAAGAAAGAACATTTATTAAATATAACATTTTGCATGAAAGATGGCTCAGATCTTTACACTGCTTAATACAAAAAACAAAGAATATTTTAGGGGAAAGATCATTCCATATTTTCTTTTCCCTATTATTTTCCTAATCATCCCTTCTAACCACTGCTAGAAACAGTGAGTTAGGAAGGCCTTATATCTCATCCAGTAGAATCATACTTCTCAGTACAGCACAAATCACTTTACTTGCCACGTGACTAAACAAGCAGCACACTACTTCTATTCTGCTGGTTCAGAAGTTCCAAACCATTAACTTATTATCTGGGCTCCTGTGTTCACACAGACCCCAGACTAGACCAATGTTAATTACTGTTGTGAAAAAATAAATGCAGCTTTGTCTGGGCTTTCTCCTTCCTTGTCATATTCAACTCTAAGACAAGGAAAATACTCAGCAAACAACCTACACCTACACACTTACTATTTAGAAATGGTTTAAATTTAACATTTCTTACACTTTGAAGCAATGGATTTTCTAAATTTATTTTTTATACTGAGAAACTCATGAACATCAAATACCATATATATGATGCGAATAATTCATTGCACTAAATAAAGCCTTAATTATATAATAAAAAAATAGCTATTATTTGTTCAGTTACCATAATCATAGTTTCATAGAGAACCTGCCTTAACTGACAAACATAGAAAAAGCCCCAAGAGGAATTAAGTAAGAGGCTTTGTAGAGAAACACTGAATGGCACCCACCAAGTTTTCCAGAGGGTTTCCCTGGCTCATCCCATCATCTGCCAAGTCATAAGGCTGATGCTGCCAGGCTTCTGCAGGTGTGGGTAGAAATATCACCAAATCATCTGTCTGCTGACAGCAGGGGACAGCAGATTAGGACCTTCTGCTCAGTCTTGGGATCTGCTTGAGTTTATCCAAATATGACTTCTTAACACAGCCTGTCTTCTTCTCACTGATTTCCAGTTAAAGTCTGAAAAAAACTTGGTATACAATTTCCGCTTTTGATGCAAGCTTTATAATGAGCAGATCACCTTATCTGACTTTCCATTCCTTGGCTGCAAAATGTCATTAAAACACTGTGTCTTGGTTTAAGACAAAATAAGAGGTGGACACTCTGAAAAGAGTTATCTCTCCTTCCTACAATAAGGAGAAATGAATATGAGTAGATACAAGTGATATAAGTAGATCTAAGCTTCCATCTGTTCTGCCTCAGCTCTCCTGGTGAGAGTGACAGGGAAAGGCAAAAGGCAAGAGAGAGAAGAAAAGAATCCCCAAACATGCAAAAAAACCCCAGCATAAAATAGAGCCTCTGCCTTAGAGCAAAAGCCCTAAGGCAAGATAGGGTCTGCTTGGTAAGTATCTGGGTTGTATTCAGGATGCACAGCCACGTCTCACATATGCATAAAGAAATCTCTGTGTAGTCTAGAAGAAAATATTAACTCAGGTGTCTGTGGGTTTATTTCCTACTTTTCAAGACACATCTTACAAACACATTTTTCTACAGAAATAAAAACCATCAAGATAAGCTGGTTAGTTTATCAAAGGCTGAGACTGTAGAAACAGAAAGCCTCAGATAAACAGCACATGAATCCTCACTTTGTAATTCATATCCAAAATTTTGACTTAGATTCTAGATTATGCAGAGACTACAAATGTGATCTTTCCAGCATGCTCTGTGCATCTGCAGGCAAGAGTGATTTTCTGATTCTTTCTACCTGAAAAGCATATATGTGACAAACTCTGAAAGAGTCAACAATTGTCTTTGAGAAGGTGGACTAGAAAATAAGCAAAAGGGTACCAGAACTCTGCACAGGATACAAACTTGTGCATATATGAGGTGAGAAGCTGCAGATTCTTGGTTGAAAAAATATACATTAGTAAAATTATTTGTTTCACTTTGTGCATAGCTACAGAAGCATTCCCAAAGCTTCTCCACAGTGTACTGGCATTCTTTTAAGTCTTGCTGGATTTATAACAGTGATCACAAAACCTTCAGAATCTAACTCCAGATAATAACCTCAATATTAAGGTACTTATGAAAGTTATCACACCCTTTGCTACTCTTTTCACTGTGAGTTGTGTCCTTATTGCTTCACCATTTGCTGTGATTACTGTTTCAATGCCCTTCTTCTCTCAGCACTGTTTGCTGCCTGAGCCAGCAGCAGCATTTCCCTAAAGAGCTGACAGTTCTCTGGTCTCCTCTCTCACCTCCTTCCTTCCACTTCCCCCTCACCCCTGCAATTTACACAGCTAGATGTGTAACCCACTTCAGTCCCTGGTTCATTTTCCTTCCTCACAGGTCTCTAGTTTGAATTTTCAAGTATTCTGGCATCTAAGCAAGACAAATCCTTAAACGTGTCAGATTATCTTGCTCAGTTTATAAGACACTGAACAGCTCGAGGGATTGCTAATGGCTAGGGAGCCTTTTGTTGACAGGCTGTGGTTTCAATACCAAATCATATCCACGATGGCCTTGAGTCAGCTTTATCTGATGCTTGTTTCATGGGGATACATAATATGAGTTGTTGAGCTCAACATCCTTTTTTGTAATAGGAGATGATCACAGCCAGCACTTCTGCTGTCAGTCTCAGGGGAAAAAAAGGCTGAGTGCAGGGATGGAAAGTAAGAGAATGCTTTACAGGTGGAAATGTCCCTGAAGCAGTAAACACATACATTACTCATACTACATGGTGCAGCACACTCTGATGCCACCCAAAGTTGCCAGCTTGGTCCCAGAAGCAATACATGGCTATAAATACAGCAAACTGGATTTATTAACCTAGCCACTACATCTCCCTAACAAAGGCATACTTCTTCAAAACCTAATCTGAACCCTAACCTTGTGTATTTCTCTAGAAAGTGCAGCCACACGGGCAGGTGTGAGTCACAGCAGGAAGTGCTGTCCTTATTTTGGGAGGACAGCTGCCTTTGGATATGCTTCAATTACCCTCAACAGCAGCCTGGAACTCTGCCATCACCAGGACTCAATTCACCCAACACAAACAATATCACCTTCACTTAAACAGCTAAAACATATGTTTCTTAATCCTTAAGACACATTAAAAAAACCCAAAAAACCCCAGAAAAACCTACTCTCCTACATATTACCTACGACTGGGTTGTTAAGATGTCCATTTGCTTGTGTAAGAATGTACTGGATCAAAACAAGGCTCTGCCAAGTTCACCATCACAACTCCAATCGTGTTAGATGTAACATCAGGTGTTAGGAAGGAGTGCAGGTCACAAAAATATGGAGGGATGCTTCCCCTTCTAATCCTCTTACATTCAGTAGTCTGCCCCTCCTGAACTTCTACACCTGCAGATTTCATCTGAGAATTGGACTTAACAGCCACCAATGTGGCTGTACATGTACCTGTAATAGCCCTCTTTTTAAAATTTGATTATATAAAGAGGCACAAGTAGATATGTCAGTAGATTTATATATGAATAATAAACTATATATGAAGAATAATAACTAGGAAACAAACAAACAAACAAAAAACCCCACCCCAAAATCCTAAACAAACAAACAAACAAAGATACATAACAAAACCAAATAACAAAACAAACAAACAAAAAGCATCAAGCATAATTCCCTAACTTTGAAACAGAACCAAATGAAGAAACTGGCTATATTCCATAGGCTTTTCCCAATCCAGGTCCCTTCAGTTCTGAGACACTGCCCAAAAAAGGGGGAACTGAATTTGTGTGCTAAAGAAGTGATGTCTTGTCACTGGGCCAGAGTCAATTAAACATGGGGAGTGGGGGAAAGGTACATACAACTGTCAGGAATTTTTTTTTAACACTTTTCCCCAGTTAGAGTTAACTGCAGGAAGACACTTTATTCAAAACAGAAAAATTTTTGATCTCTCCTGAGGAGAGAGTATGAATAGCTCACAGATGCCTAAAACCTTCCTGTGATATGCATAAACTACATTTTTATTAGAACTGGATTACACTAGCTGCTATCCAGGAGGCTCAAATGCCTAACCACTGGAGACAATCAGAAGCACAGAAAGATCTCTGCATAATGAACATAAATATCCTTTCAAACAGAAAATCATAATCTACTCTGCTGTAATCAAGTCTATATTGTTGTATAAAGAATTTTAAGCAGAAGAGCAATAGAAAGGACAAGAAAAAAGAGGAACAAAATAAATCTGAATGTTTCTTCATGATCACTTAGGCTTAATTTTTTTTATATAAAGTAGTTATGTGTGTTAATTTAGTTTTGGACAGTTTCATCTCATAAATATGGTTCTAGAATTAAAAGGGTTGTCTTTCATGTTCATCCTTTAAATCAAAACTTCTTTCAGAAATTTCAAAGTGGGATTTCAGCCTCCATTTTTGAGACTAACTAGTGCCTGCAATCATATAGTCAGTGCTTCTTGCCAGCACTATGGGAACTGCTTTAAACAAATTATAAACCTTTCAAACAAGGACAAGCCCAGTGACAAATTTCAGCCCAGGTAAAAACTTAGCTATCAAAGATGCCTCAAGCAGTTCTGTATTTCTTCTTCCATTACTTGATCCCTTTTCTGCTGCATAGCAATTTAACTGGTGGTAGAATTTGTTAAGTGACATTTCAACAATAGAGTAATAATATCACAATTTTTAATTTTATATACCTGCTTTGCAGTGTTCAGAAATGAAGACCATACAGAACGCCTGGGACCAACCCAAAAAAGGCAGACAAAAATAAGTTTATTTTAAAAAATTCAGTAAATTGATATCCTGAATATTCTGAGGAATGGAAAACATGTTCAGTTATATTAATACAGAACAGATGCCAAATTGGTTTCTTGGCAGCAAAATCATTTTAGAGATGTCCTCTTTCCTGGATCCCATGAGCAGGAATTAAATAAAATGGAATAGGATGAAAAAAAACATCAGCATTTGTTCCTAGAAAGGGTCCTGCTTGCGAAAGACAGCACTTATTGTTGCAATTGAATGTACTCTAAACAGTCAGAAGAGCAGCTGGTAATTTTTATTACAAAGACTTGTCTACTATCACCCTAAGTATTTTCACACAAATCAATCATTTATTAAATATGTCATGTTTATTATTTATGCCTATGAAGAATACATCTCCAGTAAGTGCAGTTTAAGGAGCACAATTAAATTTACTTATTTTTCCCAACATTTCTGAAGAGCACCTCCAAAGTACCCAAAGAATTCCTGCTACCTCACACAGCCTTTCTAAGGATAGCTAGAGATAATTACGAACTAATACAGAACTGACTATTTAGGCTATTGAAAAAAGTAGCAGTGATTTCTTCCCATTTGTATTTAATACCACAGTTGTGGAAAGTACCAAACCTTTCATTAAGGAATAAAAATTAGTCCAATGCAGAAACTAGAAACCTAATGGTAATCTTCATTAAGGATTTATTTCGATAGAAAATGTTAAAATAAAGCCATTTTAGAAAGACAATATGTTAAAAAAATCAAAGTACAAACAGAAAAAATGTAAGCCAAAACAAGTTCAGATCAAGCTAGCAAGGCACGTAAGTCTAAATCATATATAAATATTTAGGCTGCATTGCAAACTCCTGAAAAGTCCTTAGTCATCCATCCATTCTGTAAGTGTGGCAATATTTCCAATATCCAATTACTGACAAATCCAAAGCCCAATTTAAAACAATGAGGTGTAACCCTATACAGTTTATGGATTGTAACAATATGCTGTAAATGCCGCTTAAAGGAAAATTTGCAGAAAAAAATTGAGAGAGAGAGAGAGAAAAGTAGAGAAATTTTGGCACAAAATAAAAATGTCTTAATTGTGGGACTCACTGTGCTCTGGATTACTTCCCCAAGATAAATTCTGAAAGCTTCATCACTTGATTAGTTAAAATAATGCACCGGGAAATATACGTCATAAATATACCAAGGCAATCTCGCAGTGGATGAGACTGAACTGAACAACTTATTTTTCCAATTCTAATTACCTTGACTATGAAATTATTGCATTTAAAATGGAAATTAATGGCACATACAAAGTTTAATAATTCACTATCAGTTATTATGTTGCCTAAACCACCCAGTATATTATTTTATTAATACATGCAGACCCTGCCAGGATCTAATCAACAGAGGGAGGGGAAAAATATTCTAAAAAATATCACTTTGTTCTTTAATAATTTAATAGCTGTTTACCATTATAAGACACAAGCAGAGGTATTAAGGAACAGCAGGCTCTACAGTTTGTTAGAAAAGAGCAAAACTCAACTTTGGGAGGAGGAGTAAAGACACAAAGAATTGCTTCAAGATTAAAAAAAAAATCTTAGAAGAAAAAACAAAAGGTAATGAGATAAAGGCTGAGTATAATTATACAGCAGCTGGTTACCCAATACCCAATATTGCTGCAATTAATACGAAAAAGAAAACCACTTCTTAAATAATATACTAGTGCACTTACAGTATGTACCTGTGACAAGGCTCAGTACAGTCTGAGCACTCATCACCTCTGTATCGACATATGTAAGACTCTTCAGTCATGCTCCACAGTAGATTTCTTGACAGAAAGGAGCTGAGCCCACTACTTCATGTTTGCCTCTTAAACAGAAAATATCTTTCTTTAATCACTGTCTTAGACAATTATATGGGTGTAGACTGCAAAATTACCTAGTTTGAACCATGTATTTTTCATCAACAAGGTTAGACGGATATGAGAATATATAAGTGGAAAAAAATTAGTTTATTAAAAAAAAACCAGCAACAATCAAGATAACAGCAATATCCTCTAGATATGACAGCACTGAATCCTGTGGACTCCCCAGAAGCAAAGAAAACGAGACTGAGGAGAAGTCTCTCACCCAAGGTGGTGGCTGCAGTAGCTGACCACATGGCTCAGAAGACAAAGATGATGTGGTGGAGAATCTTGGCTCAACCTTCTCCCTGAAACCAAAAAAAAAAACAACCAAAAACACTTCTGGTGGCAAATGGGGCATGTGCTGGCCTTGTCTGGGGCAGCTCTGGACCTCTGGTATCAATTTCTCTACTTCTGCTAGGCTGGCTAGACCCAGGTGGTGTTGGCTCTGCAGTTCCATGTCTGTGCTGCATTGCAGGGAGGAAGAAATGGTCCCATCGAGTACTGAAAACCCACCAAAACCCCCAAAACAGACAAACAAAACCAGAAAAAAGTGAGATGTTTGCTTCTTAAAGAAGTGACAAAATCCAAAAGACTGGCTTAGTGGCATTCTCTGTCTCTGAGGTCTTCCCACAGCAGCCTTGCAGAAAGCACTAAATTTTTAATGTTGGCAAATCATTTGCATTTAAAACAAAATTTCCTTATAATTCAGCAGCCTTTCTGCTTAAAGTAATTCCAGTGGGACAATTACATAAAAGCATCTACTCTGTTTTGACACTTCTTTTTATAGAAAAAAGATACAAATATATAAAAAGAAAGCAAGTAGTTAAAAATATCAGCAAGGAGCATTAACCAACACCAGCATTTGTATAATTTCACTCAAAACCACGATATTTCTTGACTGAATACATCTCTGTCCTCATTCAATGCAGTGGGCAGAGTTTATTATCCCATGTTTCAAAGATAAATGCTGTCAATGAAGTGAAACAATGCCAGATTGTCAAATAGCTATTTAGATAACATAAATTACACCTCCCTCCCTGCTGCTCATCAAGACAGTATTGTACATTCTGGAAAGGATGCATGTGATGATATTTTGCACAAATAGAGCACATTCATGCTTCCTGCTTCACAACCCAGCAGCTTTAACTAAAGTTACTTCAGATGTCATCCTTCAGCCCTCAGTTCTCATATTCTGAAGAGCCTTCTTGCAAGCTCTCTTTCTATTCTTTCTATCCTCATTTCCCTTTGCGCACTGACACACGTTACTGCAGGGACTGGAGGACAAGGACAAAAGCCCTAAGCATGCATTAAATTAGCTCATTTTAAATTTAGAGTTGCATGGACACACCAAACTATATAAGTCTTATTCTCAGGGGCAACATTTTGTTCTGCCACAATGTTCCATTTTCACTGCACTACACTTCCAAATGGCAGTTCTACCTCTAACCTCGTATCACACACTTATAAATAACAGAAAATATTTAAAGAAGGATGCATAATAAATATTTTTTTTAATACTGGAACAGGCCTATCTTGAGATGGGTGTTATTATGGAAGGGAAAAACTTTTAATTCTTTTTCTTTTTAAAGTCAGGATTATACTTCAGTTAAGTGTTTGCCATTGGAAGGCATGGGATGCTCTCCCCAAAAAAGAAGCTTGAGAAGTTAAATGGCTTAATACAAATATACATATCTAACATACATAGACAACAAAAGAAAACACTTTTTAATGCAAAGCTGATTTTTTTCCTCCAGACTTATGTAGCCACTGAGTTGCCAGAACCACAAATGTTTCCCAGCAAGCAAAATGCAAAGAAACCATCTGTCTCGTTCAGAAAACTTTCAAGTCTGCCATATTGTAGTTTTAAAGCTGTTCCCACTGACAAAAGTAAGCTGAAAAACTGGTAATTGCAATGTAGCAGTTGTGGCAACATTCAAGTTGGGTGTTAAGCGGGGGTGAAGCTTCCATTGTTTTGTGATGTTGTCAGAAAATAACATTTAGACCAAAACTTCTTATGCTTTATCTCCTTGCAGCTATTTGTATTTACAGATTTATGCTTGTTTGAAGGAAAAGAGAGAATTTGGAAGGGCGGAAGGGTGAAAGGAAAAATCAAATTAAAACAGTAGATTTCAAATGCAGCTTTTATCTTTAGGGTTAATATTCCGAGCGTTTTTAAGTCTAGACATGGCAAAATTCATTTTTGGTCACAATTCTACCCTCATTGTTAATCCTACTATGCTTCTCTGGACAGAAGTCAAACTTGTAATTCGAAAACCAGAAAGTGACTTCTGTTTTAAATGAAACAATGGAAAGTGACATTGTGCTTTTACCTTATTTTGATGAGCAAACACAAACTTTGTAAAGCATCTTACTTCTTCTTTTCTGTCCTTTTTTTCTTTCTCCTTCTAATTCTCTCTTCTCAGAATTTTTGAGTAACTTAAAATCTAACAGACTTAGAGTTTGCTAAGTTGAATGGGCTAAATTAATGCTTTGGAAAATGTTTTATGTTGATTGAATGCTGCTCTAAGCCTTTTGCAAAAAAATTCTCTGATTTTCTGGGGTTGCTGTAAAGTTTTTTTGTTATTTTGACCTCTTGAGAATATCTCATTTGTGTTTCTCTGTGCGTCTAAATCCGAGTACAGGAGCAACCCTAAGCCCTTTTAAAAGTCTTGTTAAGTGAGTTTTTGGTGCCTTACACAGTTATTGACAAGTTACACTTGTTGATAAGTTAAAACCGTAAACTACTTACTCAGCTTATAAGGAAAATATTAACACTTTCTGATTAAACACATGTGGCAATGTCCATGACTTCTAAACATCACCACAGTGGCAACTCCTCCATACTTTGCATGACATCCATGGGTTCAGGGGCTCCTAAAATGTAGTATATGTTCCCATGCATACTTTTCAACACAAGCAAGATTAGTCTCTAAATGATAATTAGAGCAATAAGCAAAAGAAACTCAGCACCCTACTGACACAGGAATGTTCATTTTTCATAGTCTATTAAGTGTTTAATAGTTAATTTTGGCTTGTTTGTACCATTGCGCCTTAAGTTAAGGCGACCAGAAGAGTTAGTCTGTAAATGATCTTGTAAATATCGTTGTATTTTTTTTTAATATTTATGTATTCATGTGGTGCAATTGTAAAATAAAGTGGTGAATACACTGTGTGAATACTCTCCGGGAGTTGACGATAAGGTTGTAATAGGAAATTAACTGTGAGTTACTTGACTTATACAAAATAAAATATTGACAAAGACAAATTACTGAAGGAAAAAGTGCCTATTAGCACACAATAAAAACAATAGAGATAAGTACTTAATTTTGAAAAAATATATCTACTGGTTTTCATTGAAATTTCCACTTAGAGAAACTACTGACATTTTCAATCTGCTTTTTGAAAACTGAATTTTTCATCAGTTACGCCATAAAACTTGAGGAACTTTCATGGCTCTCTAATTTAAGTCAAGTTATATGTTTGTGAGAAGGTGCAAAATTAAAAAATGCTGATATTTTTAAGCATAAATGACATCTGCTAGGGGCTTCATTGCTATTTCGTTTAGCCTCTAGTAACTTACCGAGCAAGCTATTAGGAAAAAGCAAGCTATTAGAAAGAGAGAGGTGGCACAATTATGTGAACAAGCACTTTAAAAATCTTGTCGTGTATTTTGCTCTCCCACTTGTCTTTTCTTCCACGGAGAGAAAGGAACAAGAACAAAACCTTGCCTGAAAACTGGCATTCAGTTTCAACAGCTAAAATTATATTCTTGGTAATAATTAATATTATAACACAGGGTTACTTTCAATGTACTTTCATTTATATATGGATTTAGCCTACACAGTTGTTCCCCTATTACCTCTAATGATGTTTTTACTATAAACAAACCCTCAAGTGGAAAAGTATCTGTCCTACAGGAAACATAAGGGAAAAAAAGCATAACATCATTTAGACAAATGAAGAATTACCCATCCCATAAGTTTATGAAGAACACAAAGAACCATGCTACTAGATGCCTAGGGCACAAGGAATAATACTAATGTATTGCCACAATCTTCAAAATTACTTTCTACCATGGATTGTTTGGACTTTTTGAATAAAACCATGATTTTTACATGGAAGAAGAAAAACAAAACAAAACAAAACAAAACAAAACAAAACAAAACAAACAAACATAAACCACTCCAAAAAAAACAACACCAAGTTAAACATGCATAAGAGCCATTTAAATAAACAGCTCCATCACAGGAATGTGTGAACAGAAAAGAAAATCCTGAGAAAGACATTTTAGAGTCCAAAAAACCCAATTGTACTAAGCCAATTTCTGACAACTTAAAAATGTCATGACTTGCTAATTAGTAATGCCAAAACCAGATGGATGAAGCTGTGACAAGCTAATGTCATAGCACTCACTTCATGGTACGGGCAAATAGCCACTCATAAAACCTGTCCATTACTCTTCCCTAGGTCCATCTTTTCATGCCTTCCCTGTAAGGCACCTTCAAAGATAAGTGATGACTCTTGATGACAATTATATATAAAGAATAATACATTATTTTTAACAGTTGAGTTTGTCCACAAAGAAAGATGGGCTGCCTACCTGGAAGAAGTGGCAAAGCAGAACACAAAATGCCATGTCTTTTTTAAATAAAAATAATTTACTATTAAATGCAAGTGCTTAATATTTTAAAATAATAACAAGCATCTTGTTGTACACTTCCTTGTGTGTGCAAATTGATATTGTATGTTAAAGTGATCACTTTGTATGAAAATTTTATAATGAGAATAAAAGGGAGACCGGCTTTTAGAGATGTCCTTTCACATTGGCTTGGGTTTTTTCCTTTATTTAAAAATTTTTTGGTTTTTATTTAAGAGAGCTTTCTACACTTCTGAAATATGAGAGTCACTGTGCCAGATCATACTGTATAAATGATAACACTGAAAAGACACCTTAAAAATGCTAATAGAGAAAAGAATATTTCTCAACAAAAAATAACTAACCTTAAAAGACAATGAAGAAAAGGATGACTTGATAATGGGATAATGATATATGCTACATCAAATCTGGTAATTAAAGGTTTGCCATGACCAGCAAAATGCTGAACAGCATTTGTTGGAAATATCTTCAGACATTCAGACTGCTAAAAGTAGAAAATGGAAGAGGAAAGAAGATTGTAAAGGAATGAAAATCAGTAGACTTTACATAATAAAATATAATGGTAGCTCTCACAGCCTAGAATAGCAGGCTAATTTTGCAAATTAGACTGGTTAGTTAATTGTGCACTTCAATGTGGCAAGCATCTTTGAATAATATTGAAATGATCACAAGTTTGATAAGGAATAAAAATCACCTAAGAACTAGACTACTTAAAGACACACTTACACAAGAGAAAGACAATAGAAGCAGTCTATCAAACACAGACCTGTATTGTCTATATCACAAATCATCAGTGGTTCAAATCTGACTGCAGGTTTAAAAACAAAAATAATTTTATTTTTAAGTGCTTTTATATCACATGATAGAACCTAACCTGTCAAACATGAAAAGCAGCAAACACAGTTATGACATTGAATAATGAGAAAATTTCAACAGAGCTGCGGGCCGTGCCCT
>VXBU01002835.1:0-11823 GCA_013400315.1 Bombycilla garrulus | reverse complement strand
CTGTGTAGCATAGCTGGACCCAAATGGCAGCTTAGACCATGCCCTGGATGAGGTCAGGCCACAGCAAAAATGCATCAGTGTGTGCATGTGTGTAGGGATATCCCTAGTTCGGTGCCCTAGGGCCCCTAAAAGTCTTTACTTGGTCACATCAAAAGGCCTTTCCTAGTTATAGGAGAATTTGTCTGTGCTTTAAGAAGAGCTGTGGAAGACCAGGATAGTCATGTTGCCGTGCAAAGGATTTAATCTGCAGTGTCTGTGTGCAAAAGGCAAGTTCCAGCTAAGTTGAAACTGAAGCTTGTCAGAATTTACGTTAACTCTGCAGCGGCATGGCAGGTGAGGTGATCAAAATGGTCCCATCAGGGTTTTCAATGCTGCTTTTCTGATGCTCTTGACAGGTCAGGACTGCCTCTTTCCTGTGCTGAGCTTCATTGCTGCTGCACTCCACAGCAGTGAAGAGGAGGGTGAGCCTCATGAAAAACAAAATTCACACTTTATAACTTCTAAAAGTTTAATAAGGGATAAAAAAGGGACAAATATCCAGTGCTGGGGTGGTTTTGGGTGACCAGCCAAAGAACACACCATCAACTTTAAACATGTTCTCTATATACTTTTACGGTTGCTGGAAGTACATGCATATTCATGAGTTTATACATTATTCAAACATTCCTTTGAGTTTTTGATATTCCAGGAACTGTCTTGTTTGGTTTTAACCTCTGACTTATCTGCAGGACCTTCTGTAGATTAGGTCAATATATTGTATTTCTTCCTGTGTTTCCATCCTGTTGTTTTACACTTCCTCATAGCAAGGAGTCAATAAATCCTTCCCAGATTTTCATGCTCTAGTTTCTATCAATGTTATCTTATCACTTAGAGAGGCCAGACCACAGATGTAACAATAATTGCTTTACAGTATTCTCTGAGTTAGTTACATAGAAGTATTTTGTAGCAGTGCACCCCCCAAGGGCAGAGTGCCCAGACCAGGAAGAAATGTGAAATGCTCTTTGTCCCCCATAAAAGGTAAAGAAGCCCGAATTTTCATTCCCAGTTTGGAAGTGTTCTGAACCAGGGCACCTCATTGGACCCCCTGGACATCACCTCACCCCTGGGGCTACCTGGATTGGACAAATGCCAAAAGCCCCGCCTGAGCTATCAGTGACAAAAAGCACTGGACATAATACCTCATGGCATTTTGGGGGTGCCATAGCAGAGACAAGGACCTTCCTATCTCTGGCATGGCTTTTTCTCTGTAGAGAGTTTGTTATTTTGGAAATTAATAAACCTTTTTGTTTCCAACACCACTCGTGGTGCCAATCCCACTTATTTATGCCACTGGGTATTTGTAAAACAAAAACCCAAATGGGGACGGGAGCTCTGAGGGCTCATAACACCTGGCCCAAGGAGATATTCCGTCAGTATTTTAGTCTCTATTTTAACATTTTGCTAAAGCCTACAATATATTTATCACACTACTATTCATATAAACTATACAGTGCATACATAAACTGACAGATTATACTATACAAAAGCAGTTAAAAGTAAGTATAAATTGTACCATACCTGGAAAGCTGATTCAAGTAAGGAGTTATGCTGCTGAGCTGCTTATTCCATGCCACCCACCAGGGCTTGGGTCCCACTGCAGCTTTTTGTGGGAGGAGGTACCAGCAGCAGTATGGCACAGTCCCAGGCAAGCTCCTTCTCCACAGAAGCAGAAATGGTGGTGTCAGTGCCCCAGCTTTTCCTGCTGAAACTACTCCCCTGCCATGATGTGGGTGGCATCGAATTAAACAGTGCTAGAAACTCCACCTCTCCTTTCTTATGTACCCAGGATAGCCTGGTAATTTTATATTTAATTGCAGTGCATTAAGTGTCAAAATTCTCTGCAGATTCAATGGACCTAACTTTCTACCTCCTGAAGATCACAATAGACATTTAAAGGATTTTCTCTGACACTTTTTTTAATGGCAAAATTATTTCCCTTTCTTTTTAACTTATGGGAAAACAAAAACAGTTTCCTGCTCAGGCAGTACCCTTTGCATATTGTCCTCCTGAAAGAAAATTAAACAGTATCCCCCAAGTTAATATAAATGTACTCATTTGAAAGCAAACCAGTGAAAGATTCCAAGTCAGGACTACAATTTATTAGGAAAATTAAAATAAAGGCAGAAAACACTGGCTAAACCTGACAGCGTCAGGCTACAACTTGACACCCTGTTGGTCATAGTGGTTGTAGTCTGATTAAATGGTGGCTGCAGTCCTATTGAAGTGATAGATGTGATTCTGTTGAGGCGGCAATCCTGTAGGACGGTGTGGTCTTCCTCTGAAGGTCCAGTGGTGGTGATGTAGCTCTTGTCCTCTGGGAATCCAGTAGGTAAGGCTGCCCATGGTGTTCAAAACCTCAGACTATATCCAGGTAGGAATGCTTGGTTCCTACCCCTGGGCGGGGCACTTCACAGTGGGATGATGTGTTGCCTTTTTCCCAACCTGGAAATGAAACTCAAGTTTAGTAAGGAGGTAATATAAAAGGGGATCTTTATTGGAAGACCTCCAGAGGCAGTTATGGAAAGATGTCCACAAAAGCCCACCCCCCCAGGGGTGAGTACATTTTATAGGTTTTAGGAAATTAGCATAATTGATAAAAAGCACCAATTAGGAGGACAAGTGATGATGCAATTTCCCCCCAGGTCAAGCCCCTTCTCTGGAGACCCCCTTCAGCACTAGTTGTGCTTTGTCCATGAAATGTATCTCGAAGAGTTGTTCTTGGCCTTGGTTCCCAGGAAAAACCAAGATAGCACGGGGGCCTTGTACCTACCAGGGCTTGGAGCTCTGGAATTTGTTTTGTCTTTCTGCTTAAGGAAAGACCATGGAAAAATACTGGGAAAACTAGTCACTAATACAGTAGACTACAGAGCTACAAATATATGTGTGAAGAATACAGAGAACATATAAAAGAAAAAAAAAGGCAAAACCTAAATGGTATCAGATGTCATTTTATGAGTAATGCAGTGAGACTTGATGGCCCATTAGCAAAAGATATCCGCGGAGGGAGTTATCCGGGCTGAGTCATGGCAGAGATAAAGAACACTGCTCCACTTGTTTTTAAAAGCTTATGAAGATGGTGGTAGAATACATACGTTTGGTTACATCTTACATTGTAACCTAAGAGAATAAATAACATTAGTTTGAAAAGTAAGAAGGTTTCCTGCTGCTGTGAGAATGGCACTAAATCCTGGCCTCAGGTGATGTCCTACATTTACAAATAGAACATAGCAAATCTTTGAGACCAGCTACAACAGTTCTCCTTATTCTGGGGGAAATCTTAAAATATTACTTGCATGTTTACCATCCTCTTTCATAATATAAAAGTACATGTAGAAAATGTGCTTTTATAAATTTTTTTTAGATGTATACGCAAAATTACCACCATTATAAGTAAGTAGTAGTCCACAGGAAATGTCATACATCCAAAAAATGTAACAGTGTTTCAGCTAATACACGCCTTCTGGAAAACCTGCTCTTTACACAGTATATCAAGTGAACACCCCAAAAGGCAATTAAAATAGTCAAAACTAAATCTGAACTAAAAAAAAAGATAACTTTTCTTGAAAAAAAAAGACACAAACAGAACACGCTTTAAAAATGAGTGTGCCTCTACATGCAGATTTCCCTGAATCTCCCTTTTTGAAGAAAATCCATGTACACAGAATAGCTGTTGCCGGGGGCACGGGTTGGAGACAGAATGACACACACCCCCAGAGTTTCATGCAACAAAAAGCCTCAAGTTTATTATGGCAGCCCTTTTTGTAGGGCATTTGAGTTTCCCGGGCATACACGTGTGATTGGTTGTGGTCTTAACACCACCCGGCTTCCTGACCAGTGAAATGTCTGCAGCCCAGGGCGGAATGTCATTGGGTGAAGTCTCTGGGTTTGAACGTATCATGTCGTTGTTCATCCAGGGGGCTGGTTTATGGAACCGGCTGGGTTTCTTATTTATAGACAAATTAATTGCCCAGTACAAGCCAGCTTGTAGTGTGACAAATAGCAACACAGAGTGAACAACTACTTCAGCTGGTGTGTTATGCACTCTCCAGAGACATGTTTTGTCTGCATACCAACTGTCTAAATGTTACTTGCAAAAGAAATAAAATCTTTTTTAGAAGTCCACAAAAAAAATGTAATAACCTCCTAAAGTGTCTTGAAGGTGATGCCAAATTGATTTTTGTGGGTTTTTAATGTATTTTTTCTGTACTGTTTACACATATATTTGTAGCCCTGTAGCCTATTATTGTAGTCTAGCTCCAGTACTTTTCCTTACCCTACCTGATAGGCAGAAAGACAAAACACATTCTAAAAGGTTCCAAGCTGGGGGTCTGAGGCTCCTATCCTACCTTGGTTCTCCCTGGGAAACAAGCTTGAGACCAGCTCTTTGAGACATATTTTTATAAACAGAGTTTAGTCCCTATCTAGAGGAGGGGGAATTAGAAAAAAATGGATGAACTGGGGAGGAATTACCTCACCAGTTATGCTTCTAATTGGGGATTCTTGTCAGATATGCTAATTTGAAAAACCTATAAAAACTGTATACGCGTTATGATGTGTGTTCATCTTCAGCATTTTCCACCTGGCAAATTCTGCACCTAAGTATCCTTATAAAGGTAACCCCTTATTTTCACTCTCACTGTGTCTGGCTCATGATTTTAGGACCAGCAAAAAAGGCACCAAAGGAATTACCATACATTAAAACTGTCCATAGAACACAATTTTGAATAGTTTCCCACTTAATCCTTTAAAATGCTTAAATAACTCTCCATCAGTCTTCTCTCTGAACCAAGTTCAGCCAAGACCTCAAATCATTCACCAGTATTGACAAGGAAGTGGCCGAAGATTGGCTGTTCACCTTGGAGCCCTGCTGTGGATATGGGTACAGGCTGGTGCAGACTGAGACCCCCTCTCCCAGATGGTCACAGGCTGGTGAGCACTCATTGGGCATCAACAGAACTCTGCCTGGGGTTCCCATCACCTTCTCTAGATTGGTTACATCACCGCACTTGGCTCCTCGTGGTGTGCATTTCTGCCACTCTGGATTCAAGGATCTGAACTCAATTCCTGATTCTTGATCAGTGGTGGGAAGTGGAGGCCATTGCCTGTCTGTTTGGAACAGCACTCGCCTGTCTTTTAGGACCAACTGACCCATGTACAGCTGCTGTTCTCAGAGCACTGGGAAAAGTCACATTGCGTCACCACCTGCCACAGGGGAGGGGGGGGCACTGGTATGTTGCATTGCATCTCCCACAGGCAGAGTGCCCAGACCAAGAAGAAATGTGACGTTGTCTTTGTCCCCCATAAAAGGTAAAGGAGCGCAAGCATTCTTTCCCAATTTGGAAATGTTCTGAACCAGGACACTTCACTGGACCCCCTGGACATCACCTCACCCCTGGAGCTATCTGGATTGGAGGAGTGCCAAAGCCCCGCCTGAGCCATCAATGATAAAATGCACTGGAAAGAGGAACCTCGTGGCATTTTGGGAGTGTTATAGCAGAGACATGGTCCTGTGGTCTCTGGCATGGCTTTTTCTCTTAGAGAGTTAGTTATTTTGGAAAATAATAAACCTTTTTGTTTCCAACACCACCCGATGTGCCCATCCCGCTCAATTTAAGCTGCAGGGTATTTGTAAGACAAAAACCCAAATGGGGATGGGAGCTCCGAGAGCTCATAACACCTGGCCTGAAGAAAGACCCCATCAGCGGTAAGCAGCAATGGCACCTGCCTCAGCCAGGGCGACTCACAGGAAGGGCCCAGCGTGTGTCCAGAGTCACCGTCCAGCCCTGTGACCCAGCCCACCTGATCCAGCCCTTAAAGCCAGTCCTAATTCCCAAGTGATGGGTCCAGCCCACCAATTGTCCTTACTGACATTGCTGTAAACATGCCAAGCACAATTGTTCCAAACATACCAACTGATCAAGAGTTCCTCATGATGGCCATCCTTCTGCCCACCTACCACTCCATGTTATAGTGGCCAATCCTCTTGTCACAGCATTATTGCATGCTCCTTGGATTACTCCAAGTATTATTATTATTCAGTATTATTTTCCCAATTTTGCACAACCTTGGACAAGGGTGCCGCCTTTTTTCCATGCTGGGTCTATTTCCCACTGTTTCAAGCACTAAAAGGGGCTTCCAACACCTTCTCAAGTGCTAAAGCAAATTATTAGAAACCCCATAAACTTCAAACCCCCTACTGTATGTGCCTTATGAGGGACTCCAAACCCCCTGTGTCTTATTTCAACCAAATGCTGCACCAACAGAGGAACTTGAAGACAGGATAAATAGCTACTAACTGAGCTCAGCTGCAGAGGTCGCACCTCCCTGTGGTCTGGCCATATAGCCCTAAGAGTAACCGAGTCAACCTTTGCCCCAGTGAGATGTGGTTATAGTTACTCTCTCCCTATCATTTGGACTCATTGATCAATGACAGTATTAAAAGAGATGAAACAAATTTATGGTAATGACTGTCGTTTGTTACCCAGAGCCTGGCCTGTGGGTTTTAGTTGGGCACAGCTTGGCAGTTACAGAGGGTTTACTGTTGGCTTTTATTACCCTCACACTAATTGACTGATCTTACTGAAATTGACAAAATGGTCTAGTCAGTGCGATAAATGCAAGTATCAATGACCACACAAACCAGCCCTTTAGACTGGAAAGACATTCTGGCCACAAATTTGACATCAACACGCTGTAAACCGGTGGATGATGAAATTGATTTGGTGAGATTGGACTTTTATAACTGTGGTAGGTGATAATGAGGGGTTTCATCCTTCCATCCAGTCAGGTATTCCAAGGTGTATGAAGTTCCTATATCTAAACCTTCCACGGGAGAAAATATCTGCTGTCATGGGACAAAAAGTGAGAACAGAGAGGAGGAGGAGGACAGCGCTCTGTTACAACCTCATCTATCCCAGAGAGCAGCACACATCCAACACCAGAGGACATACCAGTGGTGAAGGTCCCGGACAGAACTCCACCATGTCCATGCTGTAGAACCCAGATAGACCAAGTGCTGGGGCTAATCAAACATCTAAAGAGAGCGAATGGGAGAAGAAAATTTTTCTTTTGATGTGCCAAGTGTGGAAAAGAGAATGGAAACTAACACACTATTGCCTGTCATTTCCTACAATGTAAAGGGCCTGTAAAAATGGCTTAATCTGGAGAGTCGACCTGTTAGATGTATGGGAAGAATTTTAAAACTAAAATTGGCCTGGGACAACACAAGAGACTGGTGCATCCTGTTGTAAGGAATATGGAGTGGATTTCTGCCTCAAAGAAAAATCTGCTCAAGAGGCCCACAGTTGATGTTGGACAGAGAAAGGAGTTGTTGAAGAAGCTAGACAAGCAGTATAGGAGTAACAAAAACATCAATAAACTAATTGGGGAACGTATTCCATCTAAAACCGTGAAACAAATTAGTGACAAAAATTACAAAAACTGATGCTAAATAAAAGTCCTGTGAGGAAGAAAGGGAAGGAACTGGATTGAAGTCAACAGATGGAGGAAGAAGAGGAACATCTCACAGACACTGAATTACTGAGGAAAGAGCAACTGAGGTCCCATTATTGAAAGACTATCATGGAATGGTTATCATCATACAAGCTTGCCAACTACCAGTGGGCATTCAAATAGATGATTGAAGGACAAGAACTGTCATCAGTGATTAATGACACAGCTCAAGACTGCTACAAATGCCTGAGTATAATGTGCCAGATCATGAAAGCAAGTTGGAAACAGAACCACCGAAAGACTTAGGATGCCCAGTCTGAAAAAACTCCAAAAACATGGGTGAAGAAGAGGGCCATCACAAAAAGACGATATCTACAGTACCAGTGATTTATTCTATCTGGACAGGGGGAAACCAGCAGGAATCATTCTGGATGATATAGAATCCTTGAAATGTGAGATACCACCTGATGAAGTACACTCTGTGTTCAAATCAAGATGAGAATCACCTAGAATGTTTAAAGGCCTTGGTGGATTTCAGTCAAATGGACAGGCTGACAACGCCTTCCAAACCATGATCATGGCAAAGAAAATTTCTAAGAACATCAAAGAGATGACTAAGAACTCTGCTCCAGGGCCAGAGGGAATTACTTTGAGGGACCTCAGTAAAATAGACCCCAAATAATCCCAGACTATGGAATTTTTCAGTCTATGGCTGACATCAGGAATGGTACTGGGCATGGTGAGGGGATGCTGAACTGTTTTAATACCAAAGTCAACCAGACCAGAATGCCTGAAGGACATCAACAACTGGCAAACTATTACCATTGGATCAATCATTTTAAGACTGTTTTCCAGAATAATGACAGCAAGGCTGGCCAAGGAATGCCCTGTTAATCCCAGGCAGAGAGGATTTATAAAAGCAGCAGGATGCTCTGAGAATTTCAAACTGTTACAACTGTTAATTAAAAATGCAAAGAAAGAACACACAGCTGAGAGTGGTATTCATTGATATCACAAAGGCCTTTGACACCCTGAGCCACCAACACATCCTAATGGGTCTGTAACAGAAGGGAGTAGACCCTCATATTATCACCTTGATTAAGAACATGACTGAGAACATCTATACTTATATTGACATGAAGAATGAACAGACAGACCCCATCCAGATCCAAGTCAGTGTGAAACAAGGTGATCCAATGTTGTGGCTTCTACTCAATTTGGCTGTAGAACCCCTGCTGTGCAAGCTGGAAGACTGTGGAAAAGGGAACCAACAGGGAGGAAACACTGTAACAGCAATGGCCTTTGCCAATGGTTGGTATTAAGTGATTCCAGGGAAGGCATGTAGAGTAACATTGAAATATTAGAGACCTTCTGTGAACTTACTAGTCTGAAGACATAGGGAGTGATATGCTAAGATGTGAACAGCAGGCCTAAGCCCGAGTTGACTTACAAGATGAATCTTGAGCATGCTATTAATACCATCAAGGTTCTTTAGTAAAAAATAAATTATTAAAACATTTATATGAGTTGTTCTTAATGCCAGTCCGACTGTTGTAGAGACGTTTGTATAACCTTGTGTAGAATACGTCAAGAAATCCTCCCAACAGATATCCCTAGAGATTTGTTAGTAGAATATTTTAGGCACAATCCTCCCAGCCGTGGCCTGGGCTCTGGCCAAGCCCTGTCCCCAGCTTGTCGGGAGGTGGTCCATCAGAACCAGATGTTTTCTGCACTAAAAGGTAAACAAGTTATTTGGACTTGTCAATTTGGACCTATAAGAGCTGGACCCCTTTTTTTGGGTGAACTGGAGACCTCACCTATGGGTAGATACCTTGCATAGGATTTTCCCAATTGCTGGGAAGGGTTCTCCAGGTCTTCACTACAGAACGGGGCTCCCCAGCAATTGAGGACTCTGGATGATGGTAAAGTATTTAGGCAATTGGTAATTTATCTTTCTCAATCACTATTCTCTTTCTTTTTCGTATCGTAAGGATTAAATGCATTACCTTACTTATTTTTACTTGTCGCTAAAGCTAAGTGACTGATAAGCTCATTGTTTTACCAAATGTATCCTTTTATTTCTGTTTTGCCTCAATATTAATAGTAAATTAAAAACATTCTTCCTATTGGTGTCTGTGTCCATTCTATTGCCCATGTCAATTGGCAAAACAAGGGAGAAAAATGTCATGGCTTCTGCATCAAGTCAGTGTAGCAGGGCATCTCACCCCCCACAAGAGCTTATCTATTGTTAGTTAACCAGTCAGATAACTCAAACAGGACAAGCTGTCTTGTAGTGAGTTATTTTGGCTCCATGGGGTTAACACTAATCTGGTATCTCCCAACTGCCAATAAAAGTCTTACTGTTGAAGTGAGATCTGGAAGATAAACTGGATTTTTTACTGACAGACTCTCACTTTACGACCATAAAAGCTATACTAAGCTTTCACAAAGTAGGAATCTTTTATACATTTTCCTGGAAACGTTTGGAGTTTCTCCCATAAGTAGGGACAATGAAGGAGGACATACGACTGACACCATGAATAGTTCCAAGCATCTGCACTTTATTCTTCTTCAGTACAACCTTTTATACCATTCATCTTACACGCATTACACCTGTGTGCCCTCTCTACCCTTTTGTGATTGGTCAGTACACCTTGACACTCCAAGCTTCATAGCATTCAATACTGGTCACCTGTCCTACAAAACTGTAGCTCATTAGAGATGAGGCTCCACTGCAGCTCCATTCCCAATCAGCACAAACTGTATGCCTACAGGACACCAGCTTCTCAGTTACTCCCCCAGAGGTTAAGTGAAGGAATCTGCATACGTTACTGTTGCTTTGGTGGTAGTTACATTTGACTCCTAATCAAAACTATTTCTTTTGCTAGCTTTAATATTGATACCTTGATGTTATGCACTGTTTTATGTTATGCTAAATCTACTAGTAGTTCTTTATTTTTATACTGTGTAGTAATTCTGATTAAGAACTTTTGTCTGTTATCTCTTATCTCTTTAATAAATAATTAATTTTTATAAATAGATCTGATTTACTATCATTAGAACTTGTGGGCCAGAGTGATTTCTTAAATTTAGACTGCTGCCAAAATGTGAGGCTAAGGCAGGGCTTGTCTGAAGCTTCCACTCTCCCCATGACAGCGAACAAATACTTATATACCATCAATGATTGTCCAGCATGGACTGTTAACGGCACACCCCTCAATATGATTGACCCTGGTAGTTATGAGAAATATTTAGGCCTGCAGGTTGACCCTTGGACTGGTATATCTAAACCGGAACTATGTGTAAAATTATAAGACTGGTTACAATGGATTGATATTGCACCGCTAAAACCATTACGGAAGATTGACATCTTGAAAACTTATGCCATCCCCAGACTGACCTACTTGGCAGACCACACTGATATGAAAGCAGGTTTCCACGAGTCCCTTGACTTACAAATACGATTGATAGTCAAGGACCAGTTGCATCTACCACTGAGCATGTGACACCATCCTGTATTCGAGCGCAAAGGATCGAGGTTTGGGTATCACCAGGTTGATGGGACTGATTGCAAGCGTACAAGCCTGAAGACTGCATAGACTCGCTCAGTCCTTAGATTAAACAATCAAAACAATTTCTGAAAAAAAGAACAAATTGAACAAGCATATGAAAAGCTGTGGATACAAGGTGGAGGAGGCAAAGAAAAGATGCCATCAGTATGGGAACCCAAACTAGCAATGGAAATAACATCAGAATGGATGGTAGCCCCTCTGAAGATCAACTATCTGAAACCTTGTGACTGGAGAAAACCAGAATTTTCAAAATGGACCAAACTGGTATCCCAGGGCTGAGGATTTACCAATTTTTAAGCAGATGGGACCAGCAACTTCTGGATAAAGAACTACAGAGGCATACCTCACAGGAAGCTCATTACAGCATTGCAGTTGAGAGGCAACATTTACCCCACGAGAGAGTTCCTGGCAAGGGGTAGACAAGAAAAGAACATCAAATCCTGCAGGCACTGCCAGGCTGAGAATGAAATATACTCCCATATCATCAGAAACTGTCTAATTGTGCGGGATGCAAGAATTAAAACGTCCAATTACATCTGTGAAATGTTATCAAAGGAAGCAAAAAAGATTCGACAGTGTTTCAGGAACAACATATAAGAGATTACAACAGGTTATACCAACCGGACCTAATTTTTGTGAAGGAAAACCAAACATTTCTGGTAGACGTGACTGTGTGATATAAGTATACCAACACATCTTCAGAAGAGGCTGCTATTGAAAAGTGAATAAATACCAACATGTGCTAGTTTGAGATTGATTG
>VXBU01002833.1:28886-45761 GCA_013400315.1 Bombycilla garrulus | reverse complement strand
AAAAAAACAAACCCAAAACAAAACAAAAAAAATCCAAACAAAAAAAACACACCAAAAAACCCACCACCAAAAAAAACCCCAAAAAACCAACGAAACAAAAAACCCCAAAAAAACCAACTTAATAAGGACTTCAGATTACTCTGTGAGGAATGATTAAGGGCAGCCTTGTAATCAGCTGTGAACCTGCCCTCTGTTCAGAGGACAGAGCGGAGCACAGGTCCCAAAGGCTTCGCTGCACCCCTGGGGTTGAGATAGGGGATTTAACTGGCTGAATAGGAGACAAGAGAGGGCACAAACTCAGGTGCTGGCTGTCTTCACACACACTGCAAATATACACTGGCTGTCTGTAAGAGTGAGTGTGGTGAGTGCTGTAACACTGAGAACTAACTAAAGATAAACTGCCAGTGGGCTGGGAGAGTAATTGCTGGCTGTTGTTGGCCACAGCTTGTGCTTCGTAACTCCTGAGGCTGAGCAGAGAGCAGTTTGGGAACTACAAGTTTCAATTTAAACTGGTATATGTAGCTACCTACCAGTCACCCTGAGTAGAGCATTTCTCCAATGAGTTTGTTTTAAGTTGAATTAAAACAGCTTTAAACTTATACCTGGGATTTTTGACTTTTAAAATTGGTAGAACAAAATATTAATGCCCCAGCTTCTTCCAGTTTATAGTCTTACTTGTAACAATAGACCAAGGAAACAAAAATTACCTTTACATTATTTTCTAGTCAACATCTGTCACTTTAACTAATGAACAAGTTACACTGGACCAGAATGTCCCAACAAGGGCATTGCTATAATATTACACAGAGGTATAATAACTTCAACTGAAAGTGAAACTCAGCAGCATGCAGCCACATCAATAAACAGCTAGAGTTTTGCACAGGTGTACCCTATTCACACCTACAGAAATACTTATTTATTTTTGTAACATGTAACCTGTAACTAAACACACATAAGGAAGTGTGAACACAGTTAATTTTTGACATCTAAGTCTAGACTTTGTATATGAAAAATATGTAGTATATGAATATATATATTTATATATATGTATACATATATATAAATACATATATCTATGTATTTTTAAATGAGTTAGTAGCATCCTATCAAAAAGAAAAATCTGAAGCCAGTGAAATTGTCAGTTTTGGGTTGTTTTGTTGTTGTATTTTTTGTTGTTGTTTTTTTGTATTTGCTCTTCTATTCCCTTTTCTGTTCTTAATTTCTTTTCTTTTTTTCCTTCCATGACTGGAAAAGTAGACATTAATTTTTACATTTCAGTTTTCAAGGTACTTCTGCCCATGGATGCCAGATTATTGATGATACTTTAAATATCCTGGTTGAAAAACATGGTAAAAGATAACTGCCATTCAAATGACCGTGTGTAGTAAAATTATCAGTTTACTGCAACAATTCAGTTTTTCTGGCTTAAAAATTTCATCTTAAAAGCTTGAAAGTGTTTGGCTTGGAAGTTTCATCATCTTTTTTGACTTGTAAAGCTGTGCACAACTGTGTTCACACTGGAAGGTGGATAGTAATATAATGTCCAAGGAAAAGTTTCCTTAATTGTTCCTAAAATGGGGATGTAGCTGCTGCAAAACAGTGCTTTTTTTGAAGAACTGTAAAGCTTAATTCTATGTAGAATACCACCTGGTTATAACCTAGTGGTTTTGACAACTGAGTTGTGATTACCTGAGGGCATTAACCATTAACCATTAAACAAGCTGGTTGGAGACGTGTTTTTCACACTCCAGAAACACAGTCCTATGTCAGAGCTTTCAGTGTGGATTGAGCTTTGAGAAATGACCTGACCACAGCTTTGAGACAAGTCAACAGATAAGGCAAAACCTCATCAATTTCCCTACTCTCTGGTAGGAAATAGCTCCTTAATATCCCTTGCCCGTAAATGTATTTACATCCACTTGTGAGAGACAGGGCTTCATTCCAGAGAGGTTTATGAGTTATACATTGAAACTGTACAAGAAGAGTTTTAACATGAATTACTTCTGCTTGAGTATGTCACCATCTGACTGTTCACATAAGACTGTACGCATTCTTTTCTAAAATTATTCTGTGCTGTAACAGAGCTTGTCAAACAAGGAAGAGAAGAACTGAATGTATGAATGGCTTATTTCCTGGCTTTATACAGTTTCAGTTGGTCAACATGCTGTGTAAGAACCTGAATATCAACCTACATGAATTTTATGTTTCAGAATATGTACCAGGCAAATGATTTGCTAGGAAAAACAATCAAACTCTGTGAGACATTAGGGTTTGTTAACAGTGAAAGGTATGTTAATATGGTATTTGGAGAAATAAAATTATGAAATGAGAGAAAACTAGCCAATTTGTGCAATAAGTCAGTGGTTTTGTATTTTTCATAATAGACAAATCTAAGAAGGAGAAGGAGTACATTGTGCATATCTGTCTTGTACATATATTGCCAGTTAAAAATGTAAAAATGTTTTTTTTACATAAAATATTTTGACAGTGAGGTATAAGAATGCATGTGTCACCCTGTGATAAAAGGAATCTTGGCTGTGTGGCAGCTAAAGCATAAATGGAAAAATTAAGGGTGAGAATTGTGACATTTTTTAACTATCCAGATAAAGGAGCAGTCTAGGCAGCCTTGCTGGCTTATCATTGGATTTCCTTCTAATACATGGAATCAGAAAACATCTAAATCCATGGTTTGTATCTGACATTCCATTCATTATTGCAAATAAGTGTGACTCAGAGGACAGAGAAGCTCAGCCAGATGAGACCTATTTGTCTTTTGTTTACAGCCAGTGCCCAGTCCTTTTCTCAGATGCTTGCTTAGGGTGGAGAGCAGCAAATAAAAAAACTATGTGAATGAAGTTAAGGGTTATGTAGACGTTACCATAGATTTCTTCTGAAATGTAGTGGAGTGGAGTTTTAGGTAAAAGACTTTGTTTGATGGGAGAGGAGACAGATGATTTAATAGCTCAGAGAGTCAATATATTTTATTCAGTAGCAAATTTCTCACTATCATTTGTTGGGAGGAAATTCTAATAAGGAGTTCATCCAACTGGTTCAGAACATCCTCAGTGTGTAACAAATATAAATAAATTGAAATTTAGTCATGAAATCCAGTCTTGACTCCAGCACCTCTCTGACTTCGGGGAACAGAAAAGTTCTTTGATGATATTTGGGCAATGGGTGAAAATACTAGTGAACGTCAGTCTTGTGAGTCACCTGATACAACTATTGAACTCAGTGCAGGCTAAACTGATGATTTCTGCTTGTTTTACATACTTTGGATCTGTACAGGAGCATGGAGCATATCAGTCCTCCTTGTCTGGACAAACTCTCCCAGCTGATGGGGCATGTCAGTCTATTTCTGTCCAAACTAATGACAGCTACCCATTTTTAACCTCACACATTAGGCAATCAGCTGGCATATATTAGAGAATCACAGAATCAGTTAGGTTGGAAAAGATCATCAGATCATCGTGTTTCAACCTTTGACCAGACACCACCTTAACAACTAGGCCATGGCACTGTNTCTTTGATGATATTTGGGCAATGGGTGAAAATACTAGTGAACGTCAGTCTTGTGAGTCACCTGATACAACTATTGAACTCAGTGCAGGCTAAACTGATGATTTCTGCTTGTTTTACATACTTTGGATCTGTACAGGAGCATGGAGCATATCAGTCCTCCTTGTCTGGACAAACTCTCCCAGCTGATGGGGCATGTCAGTCTATTTCTGTCCAAACTAATGACAGCTACCCATTTTTAACCTCACACATTAGGCAATCAGCTGGCATATATTAGAGAATCACAGAATCAGTTAGGTTGGAAAAGATCATCAGATCATCGTGTTTCAACCTTTGACCAGACACCACCTTAACAACTAGGCCATGGCACTGTGTGCCATATCCAATCTTTCCTTAAACACCTCTAGGGATGGTGACTCCACCTCCTCCCTGGGCAAACTGCCCATTATGACTTAGATGTGTAAGTCTTTTCTGTTCATATCTTCTTGGCAGGATTTAAAAAAAAATCCTTTTTGCTTTTCGGGATTGGGGAAAAAAAAATAAATGTGGGAATGGGTGGTTTTGTTGTTGTTTTTGTGGTTTTTGGTGTGTTCCTGTGGATACAGAAGTACAGAGTGGTTCCATGCTTATTAACTACTTAAAAGATGTGTAGTACTCAAATGATGCTCTTAATATACATGTTTTTAAACAATGTTGAGTAAGGAGATATTTTTCTTATTCTCATAAGCATGTGAATGGTTTCACTTTTGTCAATCTCATCTAAAATTACAATAGTTTACATCAATATATACNGTGACTCCACCTCCTCCCTGGGCAAACTGCCCATTATGACTTAGATGTGTAAGTCTTTTCTGTTCATATCTTCTTGGCAGGATTTAAAAAAAAATCCTTTTTGCTTTTCGGGATTGGGGAAAAAAAAATAAATGTGGGAATGGGTGGTTTTGTTGTTGTTTTTGTGGTTTTTGGTGTGTTCCTGTGGATACAGAAGTACAGAGTGGTTCCATGCTTATTAACTACTTAAAAGATGTGTAGTACTCAAATGATGCTCTTAATATACATGTTTTTAAACAATGTTGAGTAAGGAGATATTTTTCTTATTCTCATAAGCATGTGAATGGTTTCACTTTTGTCAATCTCATCTAAAATTACAATAGTTTACATCAATATATACAAATATATATACATATATAAAAATGAACAAATGCTTAATGGAATACGTAATCTTAAGACCAAAAGGCAATACATCATAAAATTACTATTTTTAACTAATTCTAATAACTAGCACATTTTACTCACTCAAGCATGTTAATTGATAGGGTGCGACTGTGAGCTACCTGAATTTCACTTGGGAAACACTGACATGTGAGCACAGACACTCTGTAGTGCTTGGCACTACCACTAAACTACCACATAGCAAGCTGAACAAGATTTGAAGCTACTGTGTTAGCTGTACTGATTGAGTATAGCTAAGGGTCCAATGTATGGGAGAAGTGCAGGTTCAATGCACGTGCCACCTCTGTATTTGCAGAAGCTGGGATGTCCTAATGGCTGGTAGCCACAGAAAGCTGTTGCTTTGATCAGGCATCCAGGCAAGTGTAAAATCCTGTACAAATGGTCAAATTCTAATTTGAATTTGTACAAAGTTTCTGGGGAAAAAAAAGAATCTCTTGGGGGAAGGTGGTGCATACAGTATACATGTGGTAGTCTCCTACTAAGCATCATCTCCTTTTTAAGGCTCGATGCTTTGAAACACACAGATGGGTGTCATCCTGTAGGTCTTTTGTATTTGAAAAGCAGTTGTCTGTGTAAAAAGGGGAAAATATCTGATCTCTCTTAAGGGTGGGTAATTCATAGTTCCTAAAAGCTTAATTTACCTCTTAAAGGTAAAATTTTTTGGAAATTTCATTATAGTATCAGCTGTTTTCAGTTAAACTAGTTGTGAGGAACTGAACAATAGGAATCAATTTTTATCTGTTTGAAGCAGTTAACATCTGAGAAATCAGTTTATGCATTATTTATTAGTAAGGATTAAATACTTCAGATATTGTAATAATATCCAGTGAAAACTATTACCAGGGCTGCATATTCCAGGGAAGGATTTTTTTTTCTTAATTTGAAAGGGTTTCTTTCTATGCCACATTCCTTAAAATAAATTACACCAGCAAGAAGAGAGGAGAGTACTAGTAATCAGGTTCACTGTCCTCAAACCAGCTCTTCAGCAGAGAAAGTGTGTCATAAATTAGTCTGATGGAAACGAATCCTTGCACATCTATATGATTTTCTTAAAAAAAAAATCATGCATGCTTTAAAATCTCTGAGGTTGCTTAAGTGTTTTCTGTTAAGGTAATAAATAAATAAATCTAATTTATTTACCTAGACTGACATGATTCTTTGATTCTATAAAATAAAACTATTTTTACATGATGAACTGCTGATCCTTCCTATGATCTTCCTATTTCAAATCATGCAGTATTGGGTATTATCATAAACTAATGTATATCTGCTCCTCACAAGCAATTGGAATTGCTCGTGGTGGTCTACAGTCCTTAGCAGTATAAAGGAAACCCATCAGGGTACAAGCTCTGGCCACAGAAGCATCTAAATCTCCAGACTGCCTCTCAGGAGTCTATCCGATTTTTTTGTGTGTGGGGTTTTACAATTCTTTGTGGCAGGCTTCAGTTATTTTTGACAGTAGGAAATCATTAAGTATTAATAAGTTAAGAATTATTACAGTATTATTATTTGTTAAATAATACTATTTTAGTAAGAAGACCTTTCTAACATAATGAAAGCATTCTCTTCCTTTGTACTTATGACAAAATCTTTAGTTTGAGTTTCCTCTTCCAAAGTTAGGCATCTAAAATTAGTTACTTACAGAGCAACTTTGAGATTGGTTTGATTTTCAGATCTGGCAAACACAACCTGTGTAACCACTGTACATTTTACAGGGCTAACTAAATTTCAGAGCTTAAGAAAAGAGAACTACTGAGTTGATTTTGGAGTGGCCCACAGTGATGTTGGCAGATACCTGTGGCAGTCTGATGGCTGGATTGAAATGGGAGCACAATGGCCCTGCAGGTAGCCCTGTGGCATCTAGGCAAGTGGTCCAGTGGCTGTGCTCCAGTGGCACCAAGGCAAGCCATCACAGGAGAAACTTCTGCTTTCCTGGGTTGGATAACTCAGCCACAGTTATCCCAGGAAACTCTTAACCATGATTGGTAATATGTCCTTTATAAATATCTGGCTTTAAACTAGCTTGGTTAAGCACTGAGACTATATGCCAAGTACTTGACTAATGAATTCTTCAATTTCCTATATGCCTACATATGGCTGCCCGATAGGTGGTTGCCAAGCGCAACCAAATATAAACAAACCTGGCAGGATCCATATCCTGTAATTAAAGTTTCAGTGGCCTTCTGACAGTTCTTCTCCAACTTCTCTGTTATGATTTTCAAATATCTGTTCCTCACACTTATATTACATGTAGGTTTTGTATTAGATATGAATCCCCTCTTACGTTTGTCCCTCAAATTTTGCAAGACGGAAGTGACTCTAGTTTTACAAAATACGAAGACAGATGGAAGTCATTATGCAATGTATGTAGAGGAGAGCTCCTCTTGTTCTTAAAATAGTTGAAAAGACATTAGAGGCAGAGAATATAACTAATTTTGTCTCTTTTCTTCTTCAGATGGAATGAAAATATTTGGAAGAGGCAAAAAAAGAATAATCATGATAATTTCAGAAAGTTTTTATCAAAGAGAAAGAAATATGTTAAAGGAAACTGGTAATAAGAACAAATTTGAAGTAATATAAGATGTCTAAGTAAGATATAATTCTCTTCAGGAGAAATGCTTTTCTCTTTTGCATGCTACTAGTTTCAGTAAATAATCACACCAAAGTTTCCAGCACACTTCAGGTTCAAGCTTATGCTGACAAATTTAGACAGGGACTTGTCTGGGTGTATATTTGCGATGTGAAAGGAGCTGTAAACCTACTACCTTGTCCTGAGTGACTCCTTTGGGATGAATGCACAGTTTAAGCTCCAGTCTGGTTTGTTGCAGAATACAGAAGGTGTTTACTGAATAATTCCAGTTAGTACCTAACTGTAATCTGCATTTGCAAAGCGACTGATCTCTATGAGGCTTGAGTTGCAAGTGAGATCTCTGGTGGCTCCTGATACACAGCATTAGCTTCAATGGTAAACCACTAGAGAAACAAGTGAAGAGGTGAAACCAAAACAAAGTCTTTTATCTTCTGTTTCATGTCTCCCTTACTTAAGGAAAAGTAAAATATATGTAAGATGGTATTACTTACTTATTTCTTAGAAGAATTGTAAAGGGACTTTAAGTTGAATTTGGAAGACCTCTTTCAAACAAAATACATTAAAATTCTCCCTTAGTTAAAATTTTCTTTAAATCTTGCTATTTTTCCACAGGTTTTTCCTTTGCCAACTTATAGATTATTTCCTTTTCTTTCCTTTGATTTTTCTAAAGCATAGAAAATTAAATTGAAACTTCAACATTAGTAATGTTGAAATATTCTGCATTTAATATTTATTTATGGTTTTCCAAAAATAAGGCAGACTCAGCCTTTAAATGTTGTTATGTGTAGGTCTCTATGCCTACAGAACCTATGAAGGTGTTTTTAGAGACATCCAGAAGAATGTATGGTTAGCTGGGCTTTTATTTGTTGGTCTCAGTGTGTTGGCCAGGTTTTTCTTGGTTAGTCTGGAATGTGTGAAGCTGAGTTTCTGCAGAGATGTCACTTTAGGTGCCATTAAAATACTCTTTAGTAACTGCAGAAGACAAGCAAGGGCTTGAACATCCTTCAGTTTTGACTTTGGCTGCAGCATTTCTTTTCAGATCCTGTGGATTTAATTCAAATATGAAAGCATTAATATTGTCATTAAGTGCAAAATGTATTTTAATGGCCATTCATAGCCAACTTTTAAAATACAGTCAGATTGTGTTAGTCTTAAAGGAGTTTTTTTGCATTTCAGGATGTTATATTCATGTTATACTAATCCATAATTACTGGTTTTATTCACTTTTATATATTGTCCATTACTTTTTCAAAATTTCAGCTCTCATGGATAGAATATTTTACAGCATTATCATATACTTATTTTAAGTAGTATAGTTAAAACTACATAGCACAGAAACTCCTGAAGAATAGATTTTTTAGTAAAAGATTGTGTTTTATTTCAATATCACTTTTTTTAAAAGTTTATCATAAAAATAAGAACAACTATGAAAATCTATGGCACTGCTAGAATGGATTATATAACAAATTGTTTTGTTAAGAACATAACTTTTTCTGTTGCTTGGATTTCTTGTGAATAGTTTTTATATTTTTCTTTTTTTCTTTTTTTCCCTTCAGATTCATGTGTTCAAAATTATCCACTGGTTCATCTTTACTTTTAGTCTGAAAGTTATCAGTTCATAATGACTATTTGAAATTAGAGCTATCCTTACTTCTACTGAAGACAGTCACATGAGACATTTTTCCTCCCATATCAAAGGACAGAATGTGAAGGCCTCTTTGTGCTGAGAAAAACCCCAGGAGTCAGCAGAACACATTCAACTGTCATACAGCTATAAAGTGGTATGAAATACAAAATCCCACTGCTTTTAGCCCTATAGTATAGTCAGCTAAAGCACTTAGATCTCATCTTGGCTAAAGCCTAATTCAAGGCAGCTGACCATGCATCAGCTGTTATTTTTGGGTTTCAGAAATGAGGTGCTTTAGGAGGAGGGTCAGCCTGTCACCAAAAGCATTTATGCTACAAACACAATTAACTTTTCATAGGAGTTCTTGACTATTTACTTGGAAGAAATTTCACCTGTATTAGAAAAATACATTGGAATACTTTTTTTGTAGTCCTCTCCCATCATGTAAATATTGAGGAAAGCATATATCAAGTCTGTTAATAGATTTGGGCTCTTAAGAACAAAATACTTTTCCTTATGCTTTGGAGGCAGGTGAGATGCAACCTCTTTTAGAAACCCTTTAGTGGAAGAAATGTACAATATAATTAATTCTTTTTTCCCTTTCTGATTTTATACTGTGTTGCTGAGATGAATTGTTTTTTCTGCAATTTCCATACTGAGAAAAGAATAATCCTTAAATTGGTAGAAATGAAAAATTAGTGTGGCTCTATACCTTTGTGATTATTTTATGGTTTGTTTTACTTTTCTGCTTTGAGTCATGTAATCTTTAATCTCTTTTGTTTTAAATCCCTCACTAATTTTCTTGAATGTTTTCCTGTTTAGAAGAGCCTTTAGGAATTTTTTACTACATCTACATTTTTGTCCTCCTCTCCAATATTTTATGGCAATATTTTTATGACAATATTACTTAGGGTTCTTGAATGCACTTATTTTCTTTTTCTCAGGATACAAAATTAACCCTCCTTATGTGGAGAAAAGTCAAATTGTCCATGTTCACAATTATTCAGCATTTTGATTTGAACTTTTGTCAAAGTACAATATATTCAGGAAGTAAATTCTGATAGGATTATCATCTCAAATGTTATTCTGACCTTTTATAAATAAAAAGGCCTAGACAGGTTATTTTCCTACCCTTGTAAATAAAAAAACCCCACAAAACAGGACTGTTCTCTGGCACTGAGGTCAGTGGACACGGCAGCATCCACTTTTTTATAGAACAGGACGTACCTTGCAGAGGAGGGTTGCCACACTAAAACTGGATAATCCCATCTCCTAAACAGTGTTCTTAAGACAGAATTGTGCTGCAACCAGTGCCAGGGATTGCTCTAAACAATTGAAATGGTGTAGGTAGTTGAGTTTCAGTGTTTTTGTCTGAGAATTGGCACTTACAGAATCATTAGTTGCAGGCCAAGGGGATTGAGAGAAACCATCTGGTTTTGGCTGGGGTAGAGTTAATTTTTTTCGTACTGGCTAGCACGGAGCTGTGTTTTGGATTTGCACTGAAAATAGGGTTAATAACATAGAAATTGTTATTGCTGAGCAGAGCTTACACAGAGACAAGGCCTTCTCTGCTTTTTTTGTGGTTGCACCTGGTGAGATCTTTGGGGTTGTTCCGGAGCTTATAAGGACAAACAGCCAGAACAGGTGACCCCAATTGACCAAAGGTATATTCCAGACCATATGACATCATGCTCAGTATATAAAGTGTGAGGAAGAAGAAGGGGTGTTTGGAGTGACAGCATTTATATTCCCAGGTCACTTTATGTGTAATAGGGGCTCTGCTCTTTTGGGCATGGTTGAACACCTGTCTGCCCTCAGGAAGCAGTGAATTAATTCCTTCTTTTGCTTTGCTTGTGTGTGTGGCTTTTGCTTTCCCTATTAAATTGTCTTTATCTCAACCCATGGGTTTTCTCACTTTTACCCTTCCAATTCTGTCCCTGATCCTGCTGGTGGAGGAGTGAGCGAGCAGCTGTGTGGGGATTGGCTGCTGGCTGGGGTTAAACCTTTTCACCATCCAAAACCACTGTCAATGGGGCACTGACCAGTGATGTTTTCCTCAGGAAAATTGCCCAGAAGTGTCAAGCTGTTGGAATGTCCAATGGCCCTGTGGGCACTGAGCAGCTCAACAGCAAAAAAGCTCTCTTGGGATCCACAACCTCATTCTTTTAATGCCTGCCCTGTTGACAGTACACAGAATTTGCCTAACATGAGTAGCAGGAGATTTCACAACATGGAACAGTGACAGGCACCTTTACCTAGGATAAAGTAGGATGAAGTACTGAATATGTGTCTTTTTTAAGGAGGAACCTGAAGGTAAAAGCATTACCCACCAGACTGGAGATGAATTCAGTCTTCCTCTCTGTCTGAACAGATTTAAGTATTTCTTGCTCCAGGTAAGCAAGTATCTTTCAGACTGTCTTACAACTGCTCAAGTGACTGAATAGATACCATTTAGTCAGAATCTGTGAAAATAATGTAAGACTTTTTTGACCAGACAGAGAGATGGATTGGTTATCAACTGGCATATGGAAAATTGTCATCTAGCATTGTCACTAAAGACTCATTTTGTCTAGTTATAATGCACTGTAAAACATGCTTTGAACAGTGGCTTAGAGCAGCTGGGTGCTTCTCGTTTCCATCACTGTCTCCAGTATCTTTGCAGTTAGGACACTTGCATGAGGAAAATGAAAGCTAACCTTAATTTCCTTCAGGCAAGGCAGTGATTTAAACTTTAATCTTCTGATTCTGGGGAAATGTTCCAAAACATTGAGCAAGAAAGGGAGATAGGAAGAGGGTAAAACAGTGACCATTGTGTTTGCAAGGGAAACCTAGATTTTGCTGTATTTTTGAAGGAGCTTTCGCATCATTTTGCAGAAAAAGGTCAAAGCTAATCCTAACTGGAAGGAGGCATGTCTGTTTGACATAACACTGTTTATCTCTGTCCTGAAAAGGACACTTCTATCCTCTGTCTTTAGCAGTGCTCATTGTTAATGGGATTTGCACATAGGGCGTTGCATTTTGAGATATCTATTTCTTTAATAACAAAGAAATTTCATCAGTAGATATGATCTGGTTCTGATTATTAGAATTGAAAAAAACTATCTAGACTACCCAGACCAAGGAAGTCTTCTCATAAAAGATGAAATTTTTAAGTATTTATTGCTAGTTGCTTGTGTTATTCAAAAGAATTACAGATTTTGAGAACTGGCAATATAATAACATGTCTTTAGAACAATCTTTTAAAGTTATTCTTTGGGGGCTGGAGAACTCATTAGAGAAGCATGAGGGTGAGAGCTAATATGTCCAAATTAGGCCCAGTAGTCATTATCTGTCATTTCAGCATCTCCCTGGCTATTCAGTTGATCATACAGACAAGCTTTTAAAAAGATGGCCAATACTGAGTAATTTCTGCAGAAGTACCTTGGGTACTTGATATTTAAATATCAATGATTTCTTTTGTCTTTTGCAGGCTGAAAATGCTTCACCTGAAAGGTTTATACTTCAGTCATGATCTGGAGTTTGTTAAAGTGCTATAATACCATGAAGGTCTTGCACAACTTCACTGTCTGAACTGTTAAATTTTTAGGAGAATAAAAAAACCCCTGTATATCCTGAGAAACAGTTTTGGCTTTTAAATGTACCTCTTCTTAGACAAAGAACTTTTATTGTCAGTTTTTGTCTCATTTTTTCAAAGTCAAAGCATAAATTTGTGTTTTTTCAAAATATTATTTATTTAATTTCATGGACTAAGTTTTTAAAGACATAGATTATGCCTTTCCCCCTTAAGAGGTCATAATGATGCAGTTTATCTGAAAAATACATTCTACATGATATCTGCTACCACATAGATTACCCTTAGCTTTCAATTGCAGAGAGTAAGGGTGATTCATATTCAATAATACTAAAAATTATTCAGCAGGGAATAAGAGCATGCAGAAATGTTCTATGATCTGTCTAGACTTGGCATTTAATACATGCACCTATCCTACATGTGTCACCCAAACTGCATGCCTGGATAGAACCAGGTAAACAGTTAGTTTAATGCCATCAAAGCACAATTTATTGCAACAAAGCTAAGAAAATGCCATTTAAGTATTAAAAAGTGCAAAGGAAGACACCGTAAGAGAACGACAGAAAATGGAAATCAGTGGGGAGGAAGAACTGCTACCACAGCCCATCTTCTGGAGACCTCCCGGACTCTTTGTACATCACCCTTCTTTCCCCTTGTCCTTCATGTGCCTGTACACACTATGCTTCCCTTCCTGATGATAGGGGTGATGAAGAGGTCACGGGTAAGTAGGTACAAAAGGTAGGGATGGACTGGCACACTGGGATTGTGATGCCTTGAGATGTATAGTGACTTGTAGAGGTGGTAAAGTTTTTGTTGGGGGTGGGGGGGAAGAAATTGGAGTAGGTTTATATAATTAGCTTTCAGGGTGTTATGGTTAATATAATGCCTGTGTTTGATAAGAACTATTTTCAATATCACTGGTTGATTCTATTTTACTTATGTTCTCTTGATGTCATGTACTTTCCAAGTGGATTGCACAGTTTGTGCTAAATTGTTTCAATTGTTTAAATTGTCCAAATATAAAACAGAAAAAGGTGAAGAGGAGTGATTGCAGCCATAGAGGGATACATTTTCTTTCTCAGCCAACCCTGATGCTGTGAAATTTAGTTCAAGTACGCAGGAACTATTCAAAATATAGATTCTGTCCTCAGCAGAAGATCAGAATAGTATGGATAACATTGTAGACAATGCCCAAGTCCACAGACAATAATGATGAAAAGTAAATCAATGAATAATTGTTCCAATTTATATTCTATTTCCTAACTTTTAAAAGCTTGATTTTACAAGTTGCAGATCTTCCCTTAATATGTAAGATTCCTAAGACAACATATAGAGAGGGATGGGAAGAGGGCTGCTATTTCAGGCATGGAATCTGCCTGGAGCGAAGCACCCCAGCTTTTTTGGGTTTCTGCATAGCTCTGCATAGTTACATTCAGTGACCACATACGTCCAAATAGCATTCCAAGCTTCCACAGTTCCACTGGTCCACTCAGCTCCTCTGCTCTCTTGCTTCCGGGGACAATAGGTCTTGACATCATGTGATGCCACACCTTTCTTTTCTGGTTTACCCGTGTCTTGCAATCTGTAATGTTTAGCCTCTGTCTCTGTAACAGTGTCAAAATCCACCTTTTTCCACTCAGTGCAATAGGGCACTTTAGTAATGATACAATGAATCCTTTCTTGTTCATCTGTTGCCTTAGGTCTCTTTAAAATTCCTGAGGAAGATTTAATTTTCTCTTCTGCCTCTTCAGTCAAATAGATGCTTGGGATAGCTTCTGAATTTCATGACATAGTGAAGCAAAACAGATTATAGACTGAAAATTTAATGCATGCTATACCTGTATCTTCAGTATATTACGCATGAATTTAAAACTTCTCTTATGAATTTAAAACTACTATGCCACATAAACAATGCCTTGTATTTGCGTATTTATTTAATTTAGAGCTGGATTTGAAGAGCAGGTTGTTCTAAGAACAGGACATGATTTCAGAAGAAAGCGCTGTTTCGTCATTTGCTGCTGGCAATCCTGGTCTCACCACTCATTCTTTGGTCTTAAGAAATGAACCATTCATTATCTTTGTGCGGTTGTGTCAGAACTACTCAACTAAACCAGGCCCTGCCAAGCAAGCATGGGCTGTATAGTACTGTGAAACATTTCAAACGATTTGGTTCAATGAATATAGCTATGCCTAAGTTCAAATGACCTGTTTCGCAGAATGTACCTATGCCATGGCAGTGCTAAATGACACACTGTGCTTCATGCCAATGCCTGAGATTTGTGTGACAAAACTTCTCTAACAGGAAAAAAATAAAAGAAAGAAAAAAACCCATCAGGGACTACATGTCCAAAGTCTATGCCCTCTACTTAGCAGCCCAAGGTAGTGACTACCACTAACTGACCAATGTCAACTCGTAAATCTGCGGCCACAAAGGCAAATAAGGTGAGCACATTAATTTGAATGGGAACTCTCTGTCTGGCCAGTCAGACACACTCAGACCTGCATGAGGCTTCATGAGTGGACAAGCTCATGAAGTGAACTGAATGCAGTTTCAGATGACTCTGAAATCCAAATGTCCCGGCTCCTATACAGAGCTGGGTTGTATATGCAAGAGAAGTTTCTCTCTTTTGATGGCTGAACAACCCTTCATCAACAGCCCTTAAGGGCTTCATGACACACTTTAGCTGTAAAAATTGGACAGATAGATAAAAACCACCATAGAATAGGAAGAATATTTTGTTAAATTAATTGTTTTACTAAACAACAAGAAACTAATGGTGTTAGTTTACTACTATTTGTAGTTTTGTAATTGTGTGGTGGAAATGTAGTTAAAAAATACATAAAATCATAAATTTAAGATGTTCCATTTTCTCATATTTCTAAGCTGAAACTTCTATTCCAAATTGCTTAACAGCTGTATTTCTTTAATGTGTGGGGACCATTTTATGAAACTTTTTATTGTCTAGAGAAAGATTGTTGGCTGTCTGTCTAATCCTGATGCGCTAATAATCAAAAGCTGTAAAAAAAAAAAAAAAAGAAAAAAATCCGCGTTTCACATCTTAGGCATAGGAACATGTGATATTTCTCATTTACAGTACATGATTTATTCTGAGGAGAGGTCAGATGGACTATTTATGCTTTGCTGGATCACATAATTAGGCTGTATTTTGGTCAATAAGGAAATGCTGTCTTAACAGTTAGATTTGTAGTTTGTTTCCCACAAGTATGGTATAAATCAATTTATATTTGCAGATAGACATAAAGAACAAGTGTAGGGAAAGAAATAATAATTTAAAAATATCCCTTAGATGTAAATGGAATCTGAGTCTTGAGTTTGATTTCAACAAGTAAGGCATCTTGACTTCTGTTGAGAAAGACACTAGTTCTTCACAAAGCACTGGAAAGTTGTCTCCTGTGGTTTATTGATTTGAATGCATCTTTTGCATTTTCAGTTTAAGATGGTATTTTAACAATCCACATTTCTAAATCACTCTTCGTGAAACATCTGTGACTACATACCTGCAAGGTATAACTCCAAGACTATCCGTGTTAGTGAGAATTTATCTGTTCAAACTTTCTGTCATCGTGTGGGTTCTGGGTCTTCCATGAACGTGAAGAGTATTTTTGTTAAGCTGGAAAACTGAAGTTGGGTTTAACACTTTACAGCGACCGCATAGTATCAGGACTCATATTTGAGCGCTGCAGGGGGATGAGACATGTTTTGTATCCGAGGCTGCTGTCTGTAGTTACCTGTGCCGTTCGCAACACTCTGGGACCGAGGGGAGCCCCAGGCCCCTACACTCCGCTGCCGGTCCGGGACCGCCCTGCCCTCCCGGGGGTGCCAGCAGCCGGCCCGGGACCCGCCCCGGCCAGGAGCCACCACCTGCGTTCCGCCTCCCGGCCGTGCCCTGCCCCGCGGGGCAGCGGGGCGGAGCAGGGCCCGACCCGCCCCGCTGAGCCGCAGGCACGGCACCCGCCCCCCCGCTCCCTTCGCGTTCTGCCCGCGGCCGGAGCGGCCAATGGATCCCGAGGCGGCGGAAGACGAGCTGTCCCGCTTGCGCGCCCTCTTCCTGGCGTGCGACGCCCGCGGCTCGGGCCGCATCGAGCGGGACGACTTCACTGCTCTTTGCGCTGAGCTGCGAGTGCGGCCGGCCGAGGCCGAGGCCATCTTCCAGCGCCTCGACAGCGACCGCGACGGGGCCATCACCTTCCCGGAGTTCGTCCGTGGCTTCCGCGGCGCCACACGGCCGCAGCCCGGTGGCAGCGAGCCGGAGGGCGAGGACACGGAGGAGGAGGCGTCAGCGGCTTGGATCGCCGCGGGGCTGGAGCAACCCT
>VXBU01002833.1:0-10020 GCA_013400315.1 Bombycilla garrulus | reverse complement strand
TCTTGGAAATTCTGTTGTCTTCTGTGGTTGCACATGCTAGTAGATTCAGTATAAAGACAGTGGTGAAACCTAAGTGCTATAAATAATAGGCCTTCTGACCCTCAGTCATATATAAAATATGAGGTTTAACTAAATATAAGTAGCTAAAAAATGTGTGTGTATATATATATATGTATATAAAATATAAAGAAACATATATTAAATACATCCAATTTGTAATTTTGANTAGAAGTCATATGTGACTATAGCATATGATCCAAAATATACTGAAGTCAATAGGAATCTTCTCAATTACTTCAGAAAGCTCAGGATAACCCTCTTCAGTGGAAGCCATAAACTTATGGAGAGTTCATACAGCCTCTTGTCTGGTCTTGGCATCTTTTGATTCTAGTTTGATTGTCAGTCTCTTTGTCTCCAAGAAACTATAAAACGCTTCTGAGGGCTTTTTAAGAAGTAAAAGGCCTTCTGAGGGCCTTTTAAGAAGTATAACATTCTTGGTTTTAATGTTCAGCTTGTGTGCCTTTTTTTACCATGTAATAATTACTACAAATGTGGACCTGATTCTTCAAGGAACACACCACCCCATCTCACACTGACATGCAGGAGTAGTGAATGCACTTGGATATTAATGGCATAAGAGTACAAAACCAGTAAGTTATCCAAATGCAATTAAGTGGTCAGAGGTATTTATTTTTGTAATTACTGGATACAGATAATTGGTCAGAACTTCCTCTCATCATTTCATAAACTCACTGAAGACAGTGGGTATTGTAGGCAACCATGAGTGCTGTCAATCATGCTATGGTTTCACACTTGTTTTTTTTAGTAGTAAGATCTGTCAGCAAAAATGTGTGTCCTTAGTCAATTGATAGATTAATTTGTTTTTCTTCCAGTGGTACTCCAAACCATAGAGAGATCTCTAATATAGGTCTTAGTAGTCTGTGTTTTACATTTTGCCAGAAAGAAAAATTATCTTGGATAGGAATTAAATTGTCCTCTGTTTCACACTTCTATCCCCATTCATTCAATAGGGTCATTCTTATTCTGTTGTCTCCATGTGAGATGTGTTTGCTGGCTGTAAAGTTTTGGTTGTCACAAGCTGTTTACTTTTTATGAATGCACATAAACCCAATACCCTAATGTCTGACCCTCTGCAAATGTTTAGAGGTATCCACTCTAAACTGCATAATACATTCAGTAATTTTCTGTGAGAGTTATTTATGTTGTTTTCCATTAATATTAATTAGTACCTGCTGCATGATGCAATCATTGAGTTTTCAAAAAGTGAGAAGTACAAGCTACTTTAGAAGCAAATTTATGTGGTAGGAATAAAGCTTAATCTTAGTGTGAGTGACTTGATAGTATCAAAAGACAGAGATATGAATGTCCCAAAACCTGTCTGTTTTCAGTACTTTTGTTTCCTAACATCAAATCAGCATTAAGAGGTATTGGTTTGCATACTAACGTGTTTCAAGCAATTTGTTCTAAAACGTATGATCTTTCTTTTTTTATCTGTAAGATTCCTCTTGGCCTAACTTGTTTTAAGCATATGTAAAATTCCCAGCATTGAATTAATGGTTCAGTGAAGTTGAAAATTGCCTCCTAAAGAGCTTTATTTCAGGGAATGCCTGACAAACTTAACTTTGTTATAGCATGCACTCACCCTCAGTATTTCAATGATTTGATATTGGCTAGTAGGTGTGTGAATACAAAGACCACCTATGCTTTGATATCCTACAGCAAAAATCACATGCATTCATTAGTCTGAAGGGCTGTAAATTAGAGGGTTCTGAATGTTACTGCATGGGACAATGATGCCACTGTCACTCCCATTTGGCCAGTTGCAGGGAGGAATTGGGCTCAGTAACAACTTCATAATTTGTTGATTTTCCCCAGTGTACTCTCCTGCGTTATGTCATCACAGGAGAGCCCCTCAGGGAGCAAGCTGTTATTACAAGGATTTATGCTGACCTTGTCTGGTTTAGCAGTTCAGTGCATCACATCCATCCCAAAAGGACTAAGCCAGACCCTCTCTTCTCTGCTATGACTTGGAGACCTTGACTGCCTCACTTTAGCTGATGCCTATTCCTGTTTTGCTGAAGGAGCATGATAATGATTGTAGCCATTGTAACCTTTTTGTATTGACGTTTTTTAAGATTCACTCTATTAACCTTCTTTTTCTGTGGCTTTATTTACATAAATAATTCTTTTCTGTAAGCCATGCTTACAGAAGTATGCATTGCAACATTCATGAAAATATTTTTATATATTACAGTATCCAGAATTTTTTGAAGGAAGGTTAAGGGAAAAGAGATGAATTCTGTGTAAAATGCATGGCCTACCAAACTGTAAGAAAATTTTTCAGTGACTTCTTCCACCATTACTGATCTCCTGAACTTGGCCACTCCCTCTTCTATATTTATAATAGTGTTTTTATTGGCATGTGTGCCTCTGTGAACAAATGCATTCATTTAAATCAGATTTTATGTCTTTGAATATGCCAAAATTAGCTAAAATATGGTATGCATTTTTCTTTTTCTGGTGTCTTCATAGTACATCAGTTTCTGAATTTTTTAGATAGGCTTTTTTCAATTAACAAGTAGTCATAATTGTTGAGACTTGGAAAATCATCATCAGTAACAGAGATTAAATAATTAAATCTGAGCATCCCAAAACATGATTGAGAAAGAAATTCTTTATAAAGGCAAGATAGGGATTGAGATATGTCTTAAATTAACATTAGCATTTCTAAGACTTGACTGTTCCAGATTTTATTGGGAAGAGCAATTATTTATTATTGGAAATTAATATATGGAATAATTTATTTTCCCCCTTCTAATATTTTCTTATTAGGTCATCTCATTCGTCTTGTGTTGATGAAGATTATGATTCTTTAGCCCTTTGTGATCCGATGCAAAGGATAAACTGTGAAGTTGATAGCTTACCTGAGAGCTGTTTTGACAGTGGTTTGTCTACCCTGAGAGACTCAAATGAGTATGATTCAGAAGTGGAATATAGGCATCAAAGGATTTTTCAAAGGTCACAATATATGCAAGAAGGCTTTGGTGGTGATGCTTCTGATACAGATGTAAGTACCAGATTTACTTCTTCTCTGCGAAAGGTCTTTGATTGGAGACAAAAATCAGCTTCCTGTTTTTTAAATAAAATGGTTCTTTGTCCACAGGCCAGTTAAAAGTAAATATTTGGGTCATCTGCTTTTAAATTAAATATGGAAATTTTTTTGAGAATGTATAAATACTTCTCTTTTTGTTTTTACAGTTTTTGATACATTTTTGAGGGAATAACTTCATTTTTGAAGTCTATGTGATTTTTGAAGATTGTTCTGCATGCAGAAAGGAGCTAATTTTCTAATGATAAAAAAGCAGATAGAAGTAAAATAGGTTTCCATGCACTTCCTCTTACTGTGCTGTGGCCGTGGAGAAAAAAGCATGTATGAGATAGTATACTATTAGTGCACACATTGACTTACAGGCTAAGTCTTGGAGAATTAAAAAAATCTAAGAAGCTGTTACTATGTCCTTTTTATTGTTAATAACATTGAAGCATTTACTGAGGACGACATAGCAAAAACAGTATCAAGTACAGTAGAATATGGGTTTTTTAAAAGATAAACTATTTGCTGTGCATTTAGTAGACAATTTCTGTGGAGACTTTGCTATGAATAATGTTGGTTACAGCTGTGCTTTACTTAATTTAGCTTCAGTAGTAGTAGCATAGAGAGTGATGTCTTTGCGGAAATTCTTAATGTTTGCAAAACAAGCTTTGAAACAAAGTATTGTCACAATTGTTTATTGTGACTATGTTTTAAGCTGAAATTTTCATATAGAAATTAATTTTCTCTATTAGAGTACTGAAAGAATGGATGCCTAACAATAAAAATGCTGAAAGACAAAATGTAGATTAAAGTAAACAGCAAAAATTAATGAGAACAGAATAATCACAGTATTTTGATTAGAACTGCACAGCTGTAGCTGGTCATTTATCTCTGTTTAATCCAAACTGTTAAAATGTTTTAATCAGTCTTAGTTGTGCCTTTCCAAAAAAGCATACTTTTCTCACCAGAGAACTAACTTGTACTTTCAGGTTCCAGAGATCAGGGATGAAGAAGCATACAGTCCTGCTAACAGTACTGCAGTTTTAGACTGGAAGCCTTCACAACCAGTTAGTCGAAGCAGCTCAGTTGCTTCAACGAGGAAACACATATCTGCTCTCACCCCTCAGGTATTCAGTTCTTCAGGGGAAAAATGGAAAAGACTAATACAGAGGGGGTTGTTTTAATGCGCTTTTATAGAGGGATTCTTTTTATTTTCAGTCAGATGCAAGTGAACACACTGCAAAATACCCCAGTTCAGAGAAGGCTTACAAGATTGTTCTTGCTGGAGATGCAGCAGTGGGAAAATCCAGTTTTCTTATGAGACTTTGCAAGAATGAATTTCAAGGCAACACCAGTGCGACTCTGGGTATAGTTGGTGCTCTTCTTAAAATATTGAGATGAATTTCATTGTTATTTTGCAGTGAAGTGGGTGAAAAGCTTGTCTTTGTGATTGCTTGCAGGATTTCCTGGATACAAGCACGCAATTTCTCACTCAGGCTGTGAGATCTAATTGAGTACTAAAGCTTAGTAATAACAGCTGTTTGTATTGGACAATAGGGTACTGGTCTAATTTAGTTTTTCTTTATGAAGCCTCTTTCTGAACAATACAAAACACCAGAGAAGGAATATCAGTGTAAGGAACATTCAGTGTGTGTATAAACTTTTCCGCATTTTTCATTGCTTTCCTGTTTTCTCAGCACTTCCCTCTTTCCTTAGTATTTTACACTATCCTTTGATGTCTTTCCCACTATTTTTTGTTGCAATTTCTTCAAAGTGTTATTGAAGCTTTGGTTTAAATACAGCTAGAAGGATTTCTGACTGGCTTCTTGTGTATATTAGTGTAGTAGTAGCTAACAATCTTTAGTGTTAATGATTCCAAAGACTGAATTTTGTCTTCCAATCAAGTCATACCTATACGTTTGTTTTATTGCCTCTTGTCAGGGTTTTTGTTCTAATTTATCTTTTTGTTTCTTGGTATTTGAAATCAAGTTTTTATAAAATATTTTAACTTCTTTGATAAAACTGTTTAGCAAAATAAAGCAGCGAGACATCTTATTTGTTGTTCAGAATCGAATTTGTATCAGTTCTTTTGGGAAAAGACAAATACATTCAGGGGATTACCGCAGTTCAGAAGTATGTGCATCACTGATTGAAATCTCATAACCTACTTAAAGAGATGAATTTTGGAAAAACTGTTATATATAGCCCCTGCTTTTTAATTGTCTGTGGTTTCTTTAAGATTATTGATGGGATTTTTAGACTATACACATGATTCTTTTCAGGTGTGGATTTTCAGATGAAAAGATTAATTGTTGATGGAGAACCTACAGTGCTACAGCTGTGGGACACAGCTGGGCAGGAGAGGTTAGTGATACTCTGCAGTTACCTATTTTGAATTATTTTGTTTGTAAAAGTCATTAGCCTTTTATTATCTAACTGAAAAAATCATTAATTGTATGGTGTGTATGTAAATATCTGTAAACAGATGCAATTTTTCTCTGCTGAGACCTCAAGACAGGTGGAATGTTTATGTGTTAGCTTTGCTGATGCTTTAGTTAATCTTTTCTTGTGATAGAAATAGTTCAGGTTCACCACAGGATTAATTAATTAAATCAGCATGTCCCTCCTTGGCAGTACTAAATGATGGAGTAGATGCACATGGTTTCTTCTGTTTTTAGTCTTTAACTTTCTTTGTTCTTATACACCTGTATTTTAAGCAGGCTTTTTTTCAGGGCTTCCCTTCCTCCCCATCTCCTTTCCCTGGAAATCTTGGTCCTGATCTGCATTGTATTTAGTATATAAAAACTTCTTTCCAAAGACTTTGGAATTTTGCCAAAAATATATTTGCATATTTCTGAATTTATATCCAAGATTCTTCAAAATATTGTGTAAAGTTTCCTCAAAATCCTATGACATCTTTACTTAAGAGCCATTACTTCTTCACTAACAGCTTTTAGGGCATATTAAGAGGTTAATCTAGTGCCATGGAAGTCAGTTTAATATGTTAACTCACCAAGATTTGTGTTGGGCTGTATGTAGATGCAGATCCAATCAGTCTCCTCATGTAATAAGTTTATGAAGAATATTTTAATTTCCAGTGTAAATACCTAGTTACTGTACTTGGTTGAGTAGATTGTATAAAGTCTGTGACAAAGATACTGTAATTGATCATGAAGTCCTGGAATAATTTTACTGGATTTCTGTCTTTTTCAAAGGAAGTAAAATGAGCCAATCAATTTAGGAAGCTATGTGTAGGTGGATCATAGAATCATAGAGCCTTGGAAAAGACCCCCAAGCTCATGGGGTCAAACTGTTAACCTAGTACTGTTGTGTTCACCACTAAAACATATCCCTGAGTGCCATATCCACACATGCCTGTTGAACACTACCAGGAATGAAGATTCTGCCACTTCCCTGGACAGCTCCTTCCAATGCCTGACCATCCTTTTAGAGAAGAAATTTTTCCTGTTATCTAATCTAACCCTCCCCTGGCACAACTTGAGACTGGATTATCTGTAATAGATACACTACAGATTGTTTTGATATACAAAATATTGATGGTTATTTAGGACAAAATCCCATTGATAATTAAGGAGCGTTTGTAGACCTGCATCAGCAGTTTTCAAGAATTCATTGTACTATATGGAGAGAATTGTACTCAGTAGTGAAAGTAAATAATGCTGTGTTCCTAATAATGTTAAACTGAACTATTATTTGATAATGTGGCCTTATGCAATCTTTTTTTTTCCCTGAAAGATTTCGTAGTATTGCTAAATCATACTTCAGAAGAGCAGATGGTGTCTTACTACTATACGATGTAACATGTGAAAAAAGCTTTATTAATGTGAGAGAATGGATGGATATGATCGAGGTGAGACCCTTACATATATACAACTTAGAAGCTATGTTTCAGTGCATTGTTAGCCTTATTATTTGTAAAATTATATCAGATGTAAATTGTAATTATCCAGACTGGAGGCTGTCACAGAAATAAAAGCTACATGTAAATCCTAAATGTATCCTAACATACTGAGTTAGAATTCGATCTGATACATCTTGTATTAAAGGATATTGTGCAATGACACTCTTCCTGTTCACTTCCTTTTGAAATGAATGTGGCAGCACATTTCAGATATCATCTTGTGGATGGCTTGAATATTCCTTATAGTCTTTGCATTTAATCCAAATATTAGATTCTGTAAATTAGCTGTAGCTCAAGTGAAATTTTCAGTAGTTTTTTTCTACTTCTTGTTTTTTAATTTGGATATGAATTTGCATTTAGTGCAAGGAGTTTTTCTGTTGTGCTGGGGATGCTTAATAGAAGGGAAAGTGGCAAGCAGAATACTTAATTAATCTTCTGGGGAAGCATTTTCTTTAAGTTATGGTACAGGAATTGGTTACTTTTCCCTTAGTAATTTTGTCATACAGCATTCAGATGTAGTAACCAATTCCATTAGTATAATTTTACACATTAAATTTCTTTTTGGGAAACAAGGCTCATGGGAATGGAAGCACATCTTTGCAGGCTGAGAGTTAATCTGACTGCTTACATTTTGAATGGTTTATAAAAAATTCTCAGCATAGCTTTCATAATTTGTCACTTTTTTCTACTAATGTGCAAGACTTTGTGGGAAAGAAATTGGTATGACATGATGTTAGCCACTTCTTTGTATTCTGAGTGTTCTAGCAATAAGGAAATAAAATTTTCTTTACAGGATGCGACTCATGAGAATATTCCAATTATGATGGTCGGAAACAAGGCAGATCTCCGTCAATATGTTACAGAACAAGGGCAAAAGTGTGTGCCTATAAACTATGGAGAAAAGCTGGCTATGGTAAAGTCCAAGTGTACCTCATTAGTATAAAATGGTCTTAGACATTTTAATTTGGAAATCATGTGAGAAACTAGTAAACAAAAGTAATTTTCTGCTCATTTGTTCAAGTCATGTAATGAGGATTTATGGATACTTTGCATTAAACTACTGTGTTTTGATAGTGCTTGCTGGGTTAAATCACATCTCCGTGTCTGCTGAGCTGAACGTCATTATTCTCTTAGTCTTTTTTGTACAAAAGTGGATGGATGGAAGACTGAGTTTTTCTCTTGCTGAATGGGATTTGCCAGCTCAAATATGAGACACACTACTGACTGATTTGTCTCTGTCCAGATTTTGTGTGGAGTATTTTCATCTTCAAGAGAAAGATTCTTTCTTGTATTCCTGCCACATGTACAGAAAGGAAGAAGGAAATCTATGCTATAAATAGAAGTGTGGGCAAGTTGTTTTGTTTTTTTGGGTTTTTTTTTGTGTTTTTTTTTTTTTTAATGTATTTATATGGGGTAAAAGGTGCACAAGTCCTGTATTTTGTAGAGTAATAGGAAAAATCTAAGGGTCTTGAGTGGGTGAGTGTTTTGTTTGCACAATTGATTGATTATACTGGGGAAGATACCATGTCTTTCACTTACAGAATGATGCTCTTTGGTTAACCTACAATAACGTGATGCTGTAGTTTTAGTAGTAGCTAGTTAAATTCAATAACCTGTCCTGGCAGCTTTCTCAGTATTTTGCAGTCTCTTGGACAAGAAGATTAAGCTTATAATATGGCTTTTATTCAGTTTATTAATTCAGAATATACTGATTATAAACCATAAATAATTAAGAAACAATTACTGTTTTATTTCACAGTATAAAAGAGAACGTGTTGGACAAGGAAGAGCACTAGAAAAATCCTGTTCATTTAAATATGCTGTCATTCTTTGTGTGATTCAGGAAACAATTTGTAATTAAATGTACCCATTCACATGGGAACCATCTCAGGTCAGTTAGCTTAACATTTTATTTTTATTCACAGACTTATAATGCACTATTCTGTGAAACAAGTGCTAAAGATGGATCTAATATTGTAGAAGCAGTTCTTCATCTTGCTCGGTAAGCAGCTCTGTTTCTATATTCACCTAAACACATTTGAGTATATTTTATGAAAAGGACATTGTGTGTGAACATACATAGAAAGATACACACATAGTTTTAAAACTGTACCAATGTATAAAAAAATTATAAAGAATACTCTGTTATATCATTATAGATGATAAGATGGGATATATTCTCAGTTTAATGAAGTAACATTTTTGCTTGAAAATGTTACAAAGCTCTCTCAATAATTAATATTTAAACCACGACTCAGTTACGAGCCCACAATTTTAAGACCTGCTTGCTGAATAAGCTGTAAATTTAAGTGTACACGGATTAATTTCCTCAACTCTTTCATAATTTGTTTTGAAATGTAGTAATTCTATGTGTAATTGATTTTTAATTCTTTTACACATATTAGTATGTATTCAGTTTTATTACTGACAATTTGTGCTGGTTTGAGATTGATTGACATTTTGGTAGGCAGGAAAATAGCCACCCCTGGAAGTGAGGTGTGCCTGTGGATTTCCCATGAGCCCAGTGCAACACCAATTGCAGGCCAAATTTAAAGACAGACAGGGAAATGAGCCAATCAAAAGTGAAATTCGTCTCAGTAGGATATACATTTGCACAGGACTGCCCAGGAATCACTCTCTTTTGTTTCTGGCCTTGAAGAGTTACAGACGCGGGCTGTGCCCTCAGCCCGGTTTCCCCCCCAAGTCCACGGAGGCCTGCGGGAGGGGGAGGCCGGGGGTGGGCTGTGCCGGGAGCCCCTCCTGAGGGAGCTGTCCTGGCAGGGAGTGGGGGAAGGATGGAAAGGAAGAGGGATGCCCCATGCCCTGGCCCAGTTTCCCCCCAGCATCTGGTGGGGGGGAAGATTGGGTCGTGCTGGGCCAGGCGAGCGCCCCCTCCCCTACCTCCCCCTTCCCCAGAGGGACCTGTTCCGGCAGGGAGTTGCGGGGGGAAATGGAGGGACGGATTGGCCCCAGCCTGGCAGAA
>VXBU01002831.1:1705018-1842822 GCA_013400315.1 Bombycilla garrulus | reverse complement strand
ATTTTGTAATTCCCCCCATAAAGGTACTCACATGGATATAGACCATGGTACCTAATGGCAGAGAAGCAAAAAGCCTGCTGCAAGTGACTTAGTATCACTCAAAGATACAGAACTCCTAGCATCTGGCTATCCTGTTGAAATCTCTGTCCCCCCACAAAATTTTCTTATCCAGGTTTTGTTTCATGCTTTTATCCTTACTCCATCCTCTTCCCTTATGTAACTGTCACATTATATCTTTCTTTGCCCCAAGCCTCATGGTATGGAAAATTTCAGACAAAGCACTTAATGCAACACAGCCTTTAAACAATTTAACATGTAACATCAGCAGTGCTTCAAATCTCATGTGTAAAATATACACTTCCAAAACATGAATAGTTTAAGAAAAATTGCAGAAAGGCCAGTACAATTTCAGTCTTCTCATTTATTAGGAAAGATCTTCCTGTCTTTTTTCCATAGCTGATCAGTCTGGCACAGAGCTGCTAAGGAGTGCTGGCAGGTATAAATTTGGCCTGCTAATGCCACATCATCATTGATGTCTGCTACTTCAGGTTGTCATGCATTCACCAGAGTTTTCAGGTGCTCACCACTCAGTACTTATGTCCTGATTTACAAATCTGTCAATCTCCCACAGTTCATTCTGTCTTCTCGTCTTAATGGCAGTAGTAGCAGTGCAGTATGAATCACTTCCCAGTCATCAGATGAAAAGCTCTTGGGTACCTACTTCTCATTTGCACTAAGAGCTTTTACACTGCTGAGGAAATATGAGGGAGATTTAATGCAGGTGTAAATGACATTTTTGCTTAACTGCAAAACTCTTTTTCATTACCACTGCCTTGGATAAATGAAAAATATTTGTACATGTAGAATAACACCTCTTTTTATTAGTTCACAGTGTCCTTTGTGTAATTGCATTATTCCTATCGAATAACCTTTCTCAGTTCATTTCTTGTTCATGGAGAAATCCTGTGATAATCATGGATCATAGACACAATGGAAACTTCAACAGAATTATTAAAGGAACCACATTCCTCAGGATGATTTTTTCTTCTTCCCTCTCTCATCATGAAGCATATCGAGTAGGAGTTATTTCCACTTAGTTCATACAGCTGAAAATCTAGGTGAATGGATTAGCCTTTTTTCCTCACCAATCCACAGAAAGTAGACGGGTAATTCCAAAAAGAGATTCATCTGATTGTGTTAAGATAGCTGGCATAAATTACTTCCTAGAAATTTCTAGCCAAGTGTCATGGTTTGACACTGGTCAAAGGCCAGTGCACCCATGAAAATATATTTTTCTCAATTTCTGCTGTGAGGTAGGACCAAAAAAGGAGCACAATCACCCAACTTAAAGCATAGAGAAGAAACTTTATTAACTAACACTAAAAAGAGAAAAAAAAACAGAAACCAGAAGGAAACTTTCAAAACATCCATCCTCCCCCCACCTACGGTTCACTCTCCCACCAAAACCACATGAAAAGACAAAACCTAGGATTTTCAGTCAATCCACCCCTTGAACAATCATTTCCCCAACCCATCAGGAAGAGCAGGAGTCCCTCCTGCTTTGCCATAGATTCCCCACAAGAATACCAGTTCTCTTGTGGCCACACAGCTTACAAATGGCTCGCCCGCGTCTTGCCATTGTGCAACATCGCCCCCCATGGACAGTTCTCTCACAACTGCCCATGGGCTGTATCAGCTTTTAGGGTGCAGTTTAAGAATGTCTTTTTCCTAGTCCAAACGAAACCTCTTCTCATCAGCTCCATCTTCATCCCAAGGAACAGTTATCTCTCATCCTTGGGGCCGGGGATATCATTACATCAGTGCTTCAGCACTCCCCATCTCTGGTTGTCCCTGGGCTGGGGACATCAACAATCAATGCTCCAACACTCTCCATTTCTGGCTGTCCCTGGGGCCGAGGACGTCAACAATCAATGCTCCAGCATTCCCCATCTCTGGTCGTCCCTGGGGCCGAGGACGACAAAAATTCAGTGCTTCGTTAGCACCCCCCACAGGACTAGGACATCCCCCTAAAAAGCATTCTACATGTTATAGAAGCAATCCAGTCCAGTTCTATGGCTTTGCAAGAGAAGTCCATGCCAAACCTGGCGCACTCCTTCATTCTTCCTTCCCACTTTGGATTCTTTCCTGTCTTTTCCTTGACATCAGGTCTCAAGCCCTGTCTCTTCATCTCCTTCAAGCTGTTCCCTTTTCAGTTGAGCAGGATGCATGCCTTAAAAAGGTCCATCTGGGCAAGAAGCAGTTAAAACCTCACTTTCTGGGACTTCTGCCAGTATCTTGTCTCTTCCGATAAGATGACCTTGGGACCGCAGCTGGGAGAAACGGGAGATTCTCCACATCGGGAAGAGGGGAAGAAATTCTTCTCTGCCATCCTGGGGCCAGCCCGTCCTCCGTTCCTCCGCTCCCCACTGCTCCCTGCCGGGATGGTTCCCTCCGGGGGTGGTGGGGGCTCTCTCCCGACCTGGCCTGACACGACCCAATCTCCCCCCCCACTGGATGCTGGGGGAAAACTGGGCTAGGGCACAGGGCATCGCTCTTCCTTTCCATCCTCCCCACCACCGGCCGGGATATCTCCCTCAGGAGGGGCTCCCGGCACGGCCCGGCCCGGCCTTTCCCCTCCCGCAGGCCTCCGTGGCGTTGGGGGGGGGAAAGCCGGGCCGAGGGCACAGCACACAGCTCTGTACCTGTTCAAGGCTAGAAACCAAAGAGAGCGATTCCCGGGCAGTCCTGTGCAAATGTATATCCTACTGAGACTAATTTCACTTTTGATTGGCTCATTTCCCTGTCTGTCTTTAAATTTGGCCCACAATTGGTGTTGCACTGGGCTCATGGGAAATCCACAGCCACACCTCACTTCCAGGGGTGGCTATTTTCCTGCCCACCAAAATGTCAATCAATCTCAAACTAGCACACCTAGACAACTAGATAAAACTTCTGCTTACATTTCACAGCAAAGGTTATTGATCTGCAACTCACACAATGTGGGCAAAAAGGTATTTTTGGAGGCAGATGGTGAAAACATTCTTTTCTATACTTTTTACGGATTTAATGAACTAGCTTCAGGGGAAAAAATGACATTTTTTTTCTTAAAAACTTTGAGAAATACTGTTCTTTGCTTTACAAGAAAACTTAGCCATTTTCCTATGCAGACAAGTTATTGACAGTAAAGACAGATACCTGTGACTGAAACTAGCTGTAGCCTTTACCAAGAAAACTTCAGTCTGAACACTGAGCTTACAAATCCTTTAATTAGAAGGAATGAAATCACAATTAAAAAAAAAATTGCCTTCTTCCTCATTCCATGAAATAAAAAAGGCAGAAAAGATTAAAACTGACAAGTATGAAATCTTTAAATACCACAAAGAATTCTGTCAGAGAATTTCTTTATATAGACTATACAGTGACAGTTATAAATGGAAATTGAAGAACAACAGATCAGAACAAACCATTTTTCATGTAGGAAATGTATGAAGGAAGATTGCTGCTGCAAGCATACTGACTTGACTAAAGAAGCAAATTCCACTCTAAATCAGGAACAGTGATATGTTCATATAATTTTGATATGCTACCTACTCAGAGACCAGACTGTGAATCTAAATGAAAATGAGTTTCTCAAAAAAGTTTACTCTCTGGCAAACAAACCTAGGAATTTCATCATCTTCAATGAGTCTAGAACATTTTTGAAAAGAATGCTGTTTTCAAGTTCATAAACCTTATAGGAGTCTTACAGATTCTTTTTCTGAATCTAAGCTCTCAGAAATTTATTTTCCACTCTGTTGGTTACAAACATTTCAACAGGCAAAAATAGAAAAAAATTATAGATACATCAAAAAGAACTTTTATAAAACGGCAGTTGCTCATGGTTTCTTTGCCCATGTTATTCATTACAAATATGGCTACACTTCGTTTTGTTATTTCATATTTAACAGTTTGACAAAAGCAATCACAGGAACTCAGAAACATAATGCATCAGAGTTGGGGATGCTATGAAGTTGGAATTTCCTGTAATAAGCATTTCTGAGATTCTACCAGGACTTGAGAAAGTCTGCTTTACAATCATTTCTATCATTTCCTGTGAAACAAGATCTAAGCACCTATTACATTTCTCACTGAGTCAGTAAACTGTTTGGTACTCTATTGATAGGCAATAGTCTAACTCAAGGCAGTTTCAGACTAGTGGATCATGTCCTACAGATGTCATTTTGCAGTCCTCTCTACCTTAAGCCTGTCACTTTACCGATTTCATACTTTTAAAATAAAGCACTATTAAGGAACAGAATGAGCAATCAGCAACTAACACATAATTTATGAGGGGAATAAAGCAGTGCATTGCAATTTACACATATTTTCTGTTTGGAGCAGGGAAAATACTTCTAAATGCAGTTTTGTATGCTCTGTCCTGTACAATGTGCACATGAAATAGAAGTGCTTAATAGTTTATGTTACAATTCACAAAGCAATTTATTTTGCATATGAAATGCTATGTGCAATCACCCAAAGACTGCTCTTCTAATTAATTCATTTTTATCATGATCTTAGCAAAATCAGGTGAGGAGTAAAGGAAGAAGGGAATATTCACATTGTTAATTTCAGACAATTAGAAGTGGGAAATTATGAACCTGTATTCTATAAACAGTCAGTGGGGACAATTAGGAGGCGTGATGTTAGGCAGTGTTGGACAGTTAGGCTGTTCATGCTCTATGGACTCTCAATGTCCTTTGCAATTCTGTAAGGAGCAGTTGTTTCCAAGTTTGTGAAATATTAAAGGGAAGAGCTTATTCAGCCATACTTTGCATATGCACTTAGGTGGAACATTAAGAGTATATTTCAATTGTAAAGTATTACCACTGTAACTAGAAATAAAAAAGTAAATTAGTAATTTTCTTTAAGACTCTGTTAACCTTTTGGTATGATACAGACAGCATAAGGGCTGAGTGAACTTAAATTTGTATTCTTTTAGCACCCTGAGTACTTGATTCACATTGTCATATAAAATGCTTGTTGGCATTCTTCAGGAAACATGTTTCCTTGCTTGTTCCATTTTTGGGGGGTTTTCCACACAATCAGCAAATGGGAAATTATTATCAGTCTTAAGACGAATTCTTAATGATTGCTGGCTAAGAAGAGAAAAATTTTTTCTTGTTCTCTTTTTAATCCCTCTCTCTTTTGGGGGAGGATGGTTGAAGCCTCATACTTATAGCATCAGATTTGCATGCCATAACAGGGTGATCAGATACTGTATAGATGATTTTTGCCCTCTGATTATCAGTAGCAGCATCATCTGGAAGGAATGACTGCATGAGTTTCAGGAATGGTGTGGAGTGGAATTAGAGCTTTAAAAGCAAAATGAACACTTGAGGAAACAAGGGTATGTAGAAGAAAGATCTGGCTGCATAATGAGCAGCACAGAAGAAACATGAATAAAATTAATAATGAAAGATTAATGGAAATCAAGAAGAAACTGTCAAGATATTTAGGACAAACACTGTTAAAGAAATTAACTATGGAAAATTCTAAGAAGATAGTGAGATTTATTTGATTCCATGTTTCCACTTCCAGATATTTTTGTGTTTGTTTTTTTTTTCCTGATTATCAGGAGACATAAAGTACCTGCTTGGTGATAAATTTCCAGGGTTCTCTGTTCATTGCAGATGAGCTAGAGTCAAGATATTACAAACAAAAGCCCAAATTACAAAAATGTTCGGTGTAACTCATCTGACCTACCTGAATAGATCAGTATATTTGATACAGTCATTTCATAATCCAATGCAATTTTCAAACTTGCTTTAGGCTTTGAAAATCTCACAAAGGTTTCATTTTACCTTTAAGTTCTGAAGTATTACAGAAAAAAATAAACACTATTTCTGCCTTTGACAGCTATATGCTACCAAAATTATTCTTCTTTTGATGTAACTACTGCTGAGTCAGTTCTATTTTTCAAATGAAAGTTGAGACTTACAGTGCTCTTCACAGACATCAGATCACTCTATAACCTCTTGAGAGTAACCTATTCTATTTACCAGTCATTGACACCATGACTTAACAAATAAGGCACTTCAGTTCTGTCATGTTATTCTGTTTTCCAAAGCACAGAGAATTGTTTTAATTTTAAATTCCTTACACCAGAACTTCAGCTAATAGAATTCAGGTGGGGATTCCACTGAAGAGTCACTAATTTCTGCTACCTCAGGACCCAAAGCAAATGTCTTTTTGATGTTTCAGTCCACTCAGTGATGTTAATTTAACAAAACTTAGCTTTGATGTGTCTGTAAAATTCAGTGAATTGCAAAAAAACAATTCGTTTTAGGAGTTAATACAGTGTGTAGAAAAGNTTACTAGACAAACACACAGACGCATGCAAACACATCCATATATATAAAAAATCATAAAATTTTCCTCCTAAAATAACACATACATATACACACCACCATTTCATCTCTTTTGGATGAATTATTGTTTAGAAAGCTGATCTATTGTATAAAATTGCTCTTATTTCTTATTACGAGACCTGTTAAATGGCTTCTAGATGAGTGAAAGAGAGACATATGTCATAAAGAAAAGCTTGGGATTCATTTTTCTTGCTTGTATGTGGCTGCCAGGTTCAAACTAGGTGAAGTGTGTTTTAAATAGTTTGCCTTAAGCTCTAGCATATGAGCTGGCATGAAAGATTACCATCCAAAAGGCAAATTCATTTATTACTAGCCCGGGTAGTATTTGTCACTTTATTCACTTGGGTAGCAAATATGTCACCCAGACTTTCATGGGGAATTAAACCATTGTGCAACCTGACAATAACAAGAATATTTTTAGCAACCATGACAGGTATCTAGTACTCCTGTGTCAACACATTCTTAGTCACAATTCCCTTAACAGGTATTTTGAAAATAATCCCTTGGTACACCTCCATCAGACCTTCTTGCTGCTTGATGGACAAACAGTTCTAGTGAGAGTTACACACCTCTCTACTGTCCCTGTTATGCCACCATAGCATGACAGCAGATTCCTACAGCAAATTGTTATAAAAACTTGCTAAAAAAAAGCACTCTGCAGTAATCTACTCATTCAGTGACAAAATGTAGTGTACTGTGTTTTGTGGTTCATTCCATATCTGAAAAAAATGTTGAAACTTCCTGGTCAAATGTAATTGATGGAAGAGGATTTTCTGTCATCATGATGATAGAGGATCTACAGATTCCATAACTGCCTAAATTTTGGATTTAAGTAATACAAGTGAAGGGAAAATTTGCAAGTGATATTCACTTCTGCATTTCTTTTTCCCAGAAGAAACTTTGAATCTCTCAGGGTCAGTATTGCAAATCAATGAATCTTCAGTTGTTATGAGTTAAAACAAAACAACAGAAAAAAAAAGGAGCAACTTTTAATATTTTAAAAACTGGACCAAATAAAGCCAGAAACATTAGGTTAAAAATGAAAACTTTTTTATGTAACAAAAAATACTTGACAAGTAATTTACATTCCACCATTTTTTCAGATGCATCTTTCATACAGAAAATTTCTGTGAGACTGACCATTACCTTCAGGTAGCATGAGGTGAAATTCTATAATTTGCTTCTCTTAGTCACATTCCAGAGCATCTTCAAGTTTTGGCTGGGACTCTAGGGAGATATGCACATACTGCACCTTGTAATTTGGGAAATATATGCCACAGAGATGGTGTGTACAGCAACTTTCACCTATTCCTATTGCAGTGTCACCTGACAAGTGCTGAGCAGGCAGAACAGTCAAAAACACATCTTAGAATAGCTTTCCGCATGTCCTAAACTGAAGGTAAAAAGCAGGAGTTCAAGCTGTCTACAAAGCAAGCATGTAGGTCTTTTGGGAACTGAGGGTTTCAGGACACTTGGGATTTGAGAATCCCAGTAAGCAATAAATTAGAGAGCAGAGAAGCTTGAAACAGTCGCAGGCAAATGCATAAGTATTAATGAAGACCCCAAACAGGAGACAGAAGGGCACATGCCATCATAGACTGCAGAGACAGCTGCCAAAGGAAGGGGCAAAGATCTTAGAAACCTCCCAGCAGGGACTTACTGAGTAAATACCTTGGTGTCCTCAAGGCAAAAAGAACAGAGCTAAAGTTAAAGGTCTCTAATTTTAGTGATATCCTAAGGCTAGAAGTGTCAATGTCACCTAATGATCCAGAAATATTGACATGGATATGTGAATGTTACCTTTCACAGAGGATCAGAGCAATTAGTACAGTGCCCACATCAAATTCAGAACCCTGGAAAATCAAAGTTGTCTCTGGACTTCAGGCAATTTTAAAAGTGCATTACAGATCTCTTCTTAGTGACCTTCAATCAGAAGGGTTACTACACCCTTTGAGGTCTAAGACCCTGGGTGTCAATTGAAGCACATAGATTTGCAACCCTCACAAAGCTAAGCTTTTAGGAAGAAAACGAAGTGCTTCTTTTCCCTTCTACCCACAAGTTCTGTAGCACTTCAAATAAACTGATGAAATATGAAATACCATAACACTACAAGATAGGGATACGCTATCTCTTGTCTGGCTTTCCAGAATTTCTACTAGAAGAGTGTGGGAAAGGCACACTCTGTCAGGGGATTGTTGACTATTTCCTCAAGCTAGCTGGCCTTGCTGAAGCAGTGCAGAGTTCAGGGCAGACTAACATGTAATATTTAGCCCAGCTTTGCAGAAGGATTTTGCAACCCACAGTAAATTCCAGGCTGTTGCCAACACACTGCTGCCAGTAAACCGAGAAAGTTACAATAATATGATCTACACACACCTTGATCTGTGCTGCAGGTGCATCACAGGGCTCCTAGACTCAAAACCTAGTGTCAGAAATGTCAATAGGCTTTTTTCACTTCAGAGGTCATTTTTGATAGCTTAAGATTTCACCATCAGAATCCAAATCCAACTGACTTCAAGGAGACTAAAGTTCCTATAGGGGGTTCTTAACTTTTGATGTCTGCAGAGCCCCAGACAGTCATTTCAATCAATAAGGTGTGTCTGGTGTGCAAAAGGAATTTGCTTTTTCCTATGCCTGTTTAATGGACAAAAAACCAAAACAAAACAAAACAAAACAAAAAGAACCAAAACCAAACCAAAATAAAACAAACAACAACAAAATAAAAGTAGTCCTAAGGTTATCAGTTTAAGCTTACAAAACCATTTAAATGGTGAAGCTGAGTGAAATTAATTCTGACAGGTACAGGTGCTAAGGAGGATTTAAGGCATATATTTTGCAGGCATTTAAGGCCTGCAACAACTGTATTGCTCCAAACCAGTATATCTCACACATCTCAGGCATGAGCATTTCTGGGACAAGAATGAGAGACACCTGAAGAAATAGCAATGTCTCAGGGAAGTCAGTCTATGCAGCCTGCACTGATGAAAAAGAAAAAGGGCTGATGGTCCCCTGTTACCTGGAAGCTCCTCCTTAACCTCAGCAGGCTTCACAAGTTGCACTGGCCAAGGCAATCATCTCCAGAAGTCATCCTTTCAGTGCACAGAAATTTGTGAAAAAGAGGCACATAGGCACTTATCTCCTCCTACATCTTATAGACCATGGTTTGAATGGGAACCTACACATCAGCAAACTAAGTTTTTCAGTTCATAAAGTTTCCTTTGCATATTTAGCTTTTGACACTTAAATCACTTTTGAACATGGATATTAACTCATGAGTAACGCTGATCCTTTAGAAATCCAGATGTTTTTAAGGACTGTACTTAGAGTGAGAAGGAAGTACGGTAGACTAGATATGTGAGGCATTCAGTATCTTCTGTATTCATAAGTATTATAAGCTGTATAATATCCATAAAAACTGATGAGGCATGTATACATGAGGAATACCTACGCTTGCAAGATGAAGGTGACATTTTCTAAACTAAACTAGTGTAATAAATTAGTGCTCCCAGAATTTATAAAATTACTTCCAAATGGAGAATGGACACCTCCTGTCACGATATTGGCCTTATTCAAGGAAACAGCAGGTTTATGCACTGTGCTTGTGACTACACTGCGGTAAGCAGCCATAATACCATCAGAAAATTAGATCTTGACATTCTCCTTCAAAACAGACCCGATTATTTTCTCTGATGGATTTGTACCTAAGTGCTCAGTACACTGCTGAATCGTGCCCAGCCTAGGATTTCATTTTGAGTGCATTATGAATAACTGTTAGTAACACCCCCTGTCCTATATAATATCCCACTTGGGGTTTCTGAACACAAGATTTTTTTCAGGTATGAAAAACCTGACAAAGTCTGCCCAGAAATCAAGCCATTTTTTTTAGTGTATACCAGTGTTTCTGCCTTTTGCCTCACTTCCATTTGTGAGAGGTCAGAGGTCTCAATGTAAAGGTGGTTTTTATTATCTACAACTGCTCTTAAACTATAGGCACAGGCTTGATTTAATTTTTTTGTTAGTTCTGTGTTGTAGTTCCATAGATGTTAAAATCTGGTGGTATTTTGCTTTGTCCTTTAGAAAAAAACCTATATAATAAGTAACCACAAAATGGAATTAAAAAGCATATAATTTCTAATTCATTTTAACAGAATAAGAGTATCTAGAGTATTTCTTAGGAAACCGCAACAATTGCAGAGCGATATTTGCACAAAGCAACTTCTTTGATCAGTAAAGGTTAGGATATCATTAACAGAAGACATTTACAGGAAGTACTAAATAACATATGCATAATTTTCTGAAATTTGGATGTAGTTACTGTGTGGTGGCATTTACACATTCTTAAAGTATCCATACAAATATCCACTGTGCCTCTGAATATGAAAAATGTGTGCGTGGGTGTAGCCATTCTGAGAATCATGAGCACAAATCAAAATATATATTCATGGTCAGACCTACTGTTTACTTTAGTAATACTAGTTATTTTTATGTAGACCAAGCTTTCATTTTCACAAATCACATGCCAAAATATCAATTAATGAAAAGGATTTAACATGGTAATTGGACAACACAGGAGGCATGTTAAAGTAATCTGAGTAGTAAAGACATGGATATGGCTAGCAAAATTTTTTATGTCTTTATTTAAGCATCCATGTTGTTTTCATAGATGATCTGATATATTAGTCCTAAAATTTAATTCTGATTTCATAATTTCTAGGTCCTTCTGGAATTGCTAAAAAATGTTTCAGGTTATTCTTGCATTTTACACAGACTTCTTTTTTACTTTGGGATTTAGCAGGGAACAGAAATGTGATAGAGTGGGAAACAAACAAACAAACAAACAAACAAACAAAAAAACAACTCTCCAATCTTCTAACAACATAATAACATAATTCAGGGTTTTATTGAGAAAATATTGCCAAAAGGCTATGGCACCCTTTTCCACTATTACAGAGGTGTAATACAAAAACGTAACACCGTGTTCATGCAAAGATCAGAAAAAGCAATTGGAAAATGGAACAGTGACAAAACCAGCAGCAGCAGCCAAATAAACCAGAAATGCCAGCCAAATAAGGTAGAATCATGTGCAATGACTTCACTTTGCGTTAAAAGACAGTCTACACTTTTTTCCACAAGTGGTCCAAGAAAGGTAGCACAGTTTTTTATTCTCTTACCCATCATCCCTTGATAGCAGAAGAGTCCTGACCTAAAACACAGATTAAAATGGTTTCAGACCAAATCACAATTCCAGCTACACATTTCATGACTCCTTAACTTACTAGTACATTTCTGGAGTAACTTGGAAAATCCTTTCATGTATCAATCTCCTTAAAGTAGCCCTTAGGGCGTAAAAGTGGCACCTAGGGCCAACTACAATGTGTTCAAGCAAGACTTGGCTAAAAAGAGTTTATTCAGAAAGTAAAAGAAAGCAGCAATTGAAATGAAATGTAGCGAACAGTCGGCAGACCGCCAAATGTTGCAGCATAACTAAGTCCTCCCCGCCTTCCCAACTAAGGACAGAAAATGTAGTTAGACAGGCCACTGTGATTGGTTGAAAAAGACACTAAAAAGCATTAATGTTCTATTTTTCCCATTGGCAATACATTTGTCCCAAAGTAGGGTCAAGGGGCTAAAGTCCACCTTACAAATTAAAAGGAGGAAAGGGATTGTTTTGTTGTAAGTTTGAACAGTTTAGCCTGACCCTAGGTGAGACAGAAGGCAATTTTCACCTCTCCAAGAAGGTCAATTGCATTTGCCAAGGCACAGCAGATCGTGAATAGGACTTTAATTGTCATGCGGTATGACCTTCCCCCAGAACAGGCGAGGATCATGCTGTTTAAGGATATCTGCAAAGACCGGAGACAAAAAATGTCAGCTTTCAAGCCTATCTTTGGCTGAAAAAAAACATTTGCAAGACTAACATTCTGCTAAATGATGTTGCATAGAGTGATTCTAGAAACCAGGCTGAAAAACCCAGGCTTGTGCAGTTTAGGGACTGCAAAAGATTCCTACCACATTTAGTAGTCCAAACCAGCAATTCCCAGGGTTTCTTTAGTTCAAGGGATTTATTTTTCTGATCCTTCAGATAGGAAAAAAAGGGGGAATAAATTGAGTAGAAAACACATAGAAGAAGCATCTTTGATTGAAGAAACATAGGGCTGATGAATCAGGTTCATATTACTCTTCATAATGTAGGGAAGAGGAATTTGCTAGGAAACAAAAGAGAGATTGGAAGAGAAGCCTCTGAATAGTTCACAGCTAGCTATTGTTAGCTGTCTATGGATCCCCAGCAGGGCTGTTGCAAATGGCTCAAAGGAAAGTTGATAGTTGGTGGACTAGTCCTTATCGAAGCTGAAAATTTGGAAGGTGAGGAAACAACTTGAGGGATTCTCTTTTTTTTTCCCCTGTAAATATTGATATTTTCTAGATGAAGTATGAGGATTGAAGATGGAAAATTGCACTGTATTTTAAATACCACATCTGAATTTCCTGCACCAAATTTTATCTGTGTATTTCTACTTATTTGTTTGAAATTCTACAACCATGTGGAATATTTCCTTTTCCTGGAGAAAGACACTTAATAAATGAAAGAAAAAGTTGATAAAATTTTCCTCTATTCTTCAATAAAACCAGTTTACTATAGAAAGGCATGTATTCCCCACTGCATGCAGGGAAAGAAACAGCTGACTCAATCCATTGAGCTCTGTATCTCTTAAGTGCTATTTGTAAAACTAAGTCCTCACTGGATATTGAATTCTTCAGTAAATCAGGCCACCAGTTTACTACCTGTCAGATTTTAAGTGAGCTTCAGTTACTACAATTTTGTTTTCCCCAAAGTGTTAGAAACTGTTGGTTTGTGATATTAATCCAGTATCTGTTCATTCCAGACCCTGAGTCTAAAGTTTTGTTCAAGGTGGGAATACTTCAGCTGAGAAACATCAAAGCTGTGACCTCAAAACTCTGCAGTGCCAAGGGACAGCTTAGAATCAATGGGAATTCTCTGGTCAATAGCTGGGATCTCAAGATCACCCAAGGACAGAGACAACCAAGTCTCCAAGGTTGCAGAGCAGCACTGTGGAAAGGGACCTCGGGGTTCTGGTCAACGGCAAGTTGAACATGAGCCAGCAGTGCCCTGGCAGCCAGGAGGGCCAACCATGTCCCGGGGGGCATCAGGCACAGCATCACCAGCTGGGCAAGGGAGAGGATTGTCCTGCTCTGCTCTGAGCTGGGGCGGCCTCACCTTGAGTGCTGGGGGCAGTTTTGGGTGCCACAATGTAAGAAAGACAATCAGCTATTAGAGAGTTTCCAGAGGAGGGCAACAAAGATGATGAAGGGTCTGGAAGGGAAGCTTTATGAGGAGAGGCTGAGGTCACTTGGTCTGTTCAGCCTGGAGGAGACTGAGGAGAGACCTCACTGTGGTCTTCAACATCCTCATGAGGAGAAGTAGAAGGCCAAGTGAAGATCTCTTCACTCTCATGACCAGTGACAGGACTTGAGGAAATGGCATGAATTTGAGTCAGGGGAGCTTTAGGCTGGACTTTAGAAAAGGATTTTAACCCAGATCATGGTTGAGCACTGGAACAGGATCCCCAGAGAAGTGCTCATAGCACCAAGACTGACAGAGTTGAAGAACAATTTGGACAATTCTCTCAGATGCAGGGTGTGATTCTTAGGATGTCCTGTGGATGACCAGGAGTTGCACTTGACTGTTCTGATGAGTCATCAGAATCATCAGAGTCATCAGGGTATGAGTGCCTTCCAACTCTGAATATTCTATGATTTTAAGTCCTTACAAAAATTAAAATCACTTTGTTTCAGGATACAAAAAAGGCTTAAGATATGAGTGAGTACACAAAGAGGTCACAATGCAGAAAAAAAAAATCAAACTCACCAGAACAAGAAGACACAATGAAGTAAAGAAGTAAAAATGAGAAGAATAAAACCACAGATGAGTGTGAGAAGCTTTCTGATGACACTGCTGACACTGAGTAGAAAGCAGTGAACAACAGGATGGTGAGTGATGAAAGATGGGCAGAGAAAAGATAAGAACACAAAAGTAAGTCTTCCTGAGTTAATGTTTAAGGAAATTTTTAGACCTAGAAATGGAAACAAAGCAGAAGCATTGCTCAAAAGTGAGGAGCATGAAACAAAAAGTCCAACATGGGTGCTTATAATTAATGAGCTGCTCTTGTTTGTTATCATCATGAAAATGTGTCATGTTGAAAATTTTTAGCAGAACCTGTTAACATTAAATTTTATCCATCCATACACCACAGTTATTTTTGCACAGCTAGGCAGTTACACTTTGCTTTTCTTTTTTTCCCCCTTTTTTTTCTTTTCTGTGCTGCCTTCCAGTTGGATTTTTTCTCACAACCCATTTATGCAATGAAGCTTATGGATATGATGGCTGAATGTTCACTCTATAAAAAAGCAAGGGCATCAGAACTATCATATACAATGCAGGGCAGCATCTTCAGCTTCAGCCTACTTGTCTTGACTCTTGCCTTTCTGTTGCATCTGTCACCTGCTAAGTCATGCTGTCAGTTCTTTGAAACAAATACTTCACCTACAGAGGCAAAAGGGTGGAACAGTTCTATATGGAAAAAAGTGCATTAGCCCAAGAGCCATTATAGCCAAACAAGCAACTCAGTGCAGTAGAAGTAAATTAAGCCAGTAAGTGTCTTTGAACCTTTAGTTCTTAGTGCAAGAGGCTATCCAATGTAAGCCCAACCTTGCTGTGGAGGAAAGTAGACTGCGATAACTGCTGGACAGAGATATACACGGTCAAGAGAGAACCTACAGACCTTAGCTGTCAACCCTTTACTGGGTCTGTCAGACAACAAAAAGTTTCCTAAGGAAGAGCCTCACTCTTGCTGATTTAAGATTTCAGACTTGTTCTAATTTAGTGGTAATCTACAACACTAGTAGTGTATGATGTATCTTTGTTAAGACTTTGTGAGTCAGTGGCAGTGGCAGTTTCCCTTTTGTCCTCATTAAGTTGTAATTTCCATTTTTTCAAGCTCACCCAAACCTACAGCTATGCTGGCACATATGATTTACATGTACATATAATATTTCTGCACTCAGTAAAAGAAACTCTGGGTAAGTTTTAACATTTTAACATTAGTATCAAATATATGCTGATTGATACAAGTTTCAGAATGATGATTCATTTTTCGGGTTTTAATATGGTCTTTGTTTTCCTGCAGTCCCACAGCCTGAGAGATAGCCTCTAACACAGGAAAGAACATTACGCAGCATGCAACACAGTTGTCACAATGCTTATGCGAATAATAATGGTATGAGGTGACAGAAAGAAGCATGAGGAGACAAGACGAGATAAGAAAAGGACAAATACTCCCTGTGTTTCACTCCGTGCTCATCCCATATAATAGAACATTTTTGTTTTCTGCTTTTGAAATCTCTCTCAAGGTGAATATGTATTAGTGAACAAGAAAGCAATTATTACTAATAAATATTAATAAACAATACCAGGATATAGGTTATGATAAATAATTATATTCTAGTTCTCTAAGAAGCACCTGCAGAAATAGAACAAGTTCATCACATGTTTCAGTGTGGACAACTTGCCAGACAAGACATCCATGACTAAAACTTATTGTTTCCACTGCACCATAATGTTAGCGCAATGTTTTGCTAGAGAGGCTGAAAAAATTAATCTATTTTTGATTTATTTATTTAAAGGCCATGTTCAGTGTACGTCTTCCTCTGGTGATAACCTCTGTCTAATATGTATACCTTATTTTTATCATCTTCTATTGCTACAATAAACACCAGTTTGTCCACTGACTAAAACTGACCATGTGAACTTTCACTCACTGTATATCTCAATTAATTTTGCTGCTGGTAAAACCTACTTTAATTTTTACTTTTGCACAGCCAGCAGTTCCTCATTTTTCTCCATATATCTTGATCACTCTTCTATGTTTTGGTGGTTTGGTTTTTTTTCTTATTGGAACCAAACAAAATTTCATTCATTTCTTGAGGAGACAATACAACTGGTTTTGCACACATTAGGTGCAAACACATACAACTTCTTTCATAATACCCACTATCTCTTTTAAAGTCTCAGATGGCAGAAAAAACACATGAGCTATTATTTTTATTTCTGAGTATTTGGGAGGCACTCATGCACTACAGTGCACAGATCTACTTAAGTACCTGGGCATAGAGATGATCCCATCAACCTCTCCAACAATTCAAGCCTCTCCCCCGGTGACGAATAATAACACCAGTTAAGAACAGTACATAAAAATGAGATTTATTCTTTCCTCTATGATCATGATTAAAGGAGAAGGGATTTTTTTTCCCCATAGGACTGTTAGTTGTATCCTTTTCCCTGCAAGTCACATCTCTGAAGCAATTACTTATTGACATATAAGTCTAAATCCTAAGTACACCTTCTCTTCACACCCTTTGTGACCCTCCAGCAGCCTGCAGACTGCTACTGTGTATTAAGAAACTCTGAGTCTGAACACAGAAAATAAGTAAATTCTTCTCTTCTTTATCCCCTGTGCAATGATATTTTTCTCTCTGTTGAAAGGTCTCTGCTACATCTCAAAGCTGCATGCCTCATCCATCTCAAAAGGATTAATTTTTCTTTAAGAAGGATGATCAAATACTTGGGTGACTTTTTCTTAAGTTTTGATTTTTCTTAAATAAAATGTCTATGTTCAGATTTTTTTTTTCCTGGATATGAAATTACCTAGGATCACAAACTGTATTAGAAGAAAGAAATATAAAAACCAAAGATGTTTCAAAGATATAATGTAGCACCCCATTTAAGTGAGGAAATGTCCTGAAGGAACTTCTGGTGTTCTCACAACTAGATAAAATCTGAGGATATTTAAGAAAGAAGGAAATCTCAAAAACACTGCAGAAAGTACTCATCTTCTTTACATCCTCTCTTGATCTTCTGCACAAAAAAACACTGGAAGTTTGGGACAGGATCCAAATGGTGGCATTCCCGAGGGAGCTGGGACAGCAGCATTTCTGCCAAAAAAAAAAATTGAATTAATGACTTTAAAATTCCTAACTCTGGCAGGAATTAAAAAAAAAAAAAAAAAAAAAAAAAAAGAGTGCTCCCAGTAGCGTTTTAGACAAAATATTCAGAAGAGCCATGAATATGCACAACATTTTGGAGGAAATGGCTGAGCCAGCAAACACCAGCACACACTGCTTCACAGTAAAAGGGTTCCAAAGACTGCTGTGGTTTTTGCATTCATTCAGTGACAGATCAGTCTAGAGAATGGTAGCATCTGGATGAGGGCAGATGGCTAAACTGTCAAATAATGACATTTTACAAAACTTCAGCACTCTAAGCACAATATGGTTCCAATCCCAAAGGCAGACAGGTAAACAATGGTGCAGAAGTTATAGCACTAGCACATAAGATTATTTATTATAATTATCCTAGGGGAAAGAAATCTTCTCAGAAGATTAGGCTGACAGGAAGATTGAGAGTTTTCTCAGAAAGAATTAGGTGACATCTCCCCTGTTTTGTTCATCCATCTATTTTGCTACATTTTCACCTCCAATGAGCATCTTGTGATGTGCTAAAATAACATAAACCTTTCAGGGCAAAGATGTTCAAATCCAGCATTTTTCTGCAATTCATCTTTCACTGCTAAACTTTTTATTTAGTTTCAGAAATTCAGCCCTGAGTCAGAGACAACCATTAAGAGAAACCTTTGCCCTTAAAACTAGAATGCACTTCAATGCAAAAAATCTTAGCTTTATTGTTCGGAGAAGAAAAATCATTCACAAAAATACCAGAAAATAGTAGCTGATCCTGTGGGGAGAAACTAAAACATCCTTCCACTCAGCTGAACTTACACAGAAGCAAAATTTAAAGTTTTGAATAGTCCCACCTAAACCTGTGTAAAATCAAACTTCTGTAAAGAACAAGGAAAATAGCCCCTCTTTTTTTTTGTGGTAATTGGCATGGGTTTTGGAAGTGAAGTCAAAAAATGGACAAGTCAGGAGGAGATTCTTCCATTTTATGTTAGAATTTCTGTTCCTTTTTTAGAGAGGTCACAGCAAGGTACTTTAGCAAGGAAAAGTGAACCATAAGCTGTAGTTCACAGCATCATTCTTGAAGAGCAAATAAGAGTTTAACTGAATGTTTTACATCAGTCAACAAACACTGACACAATGAGCTATGCAGTCACATGAGTGACAGTGAAGCCTTACAGAAGTGACTGAAGTGTTCTTCTTTCTCTGCGCTCCCTTCTCCTATGCTTCATGTGCACTTGTTCTCCAGCCCATAATATCCTGGGGTGTGTAGTTTTGGAGATTGCCAGTCTGTCACCTGCTTTGTTAAACATGTGGTCACCATGCTTATACAAGCCCTTCCCCTGAAAATGGGCAGAGACCTGTAAAGGGCAGATAGAGGCAGGCAGGAAGACAGGCCTATCAAAAGAGAAAGGGCTGGAGGCAGGGGAAAGAAAAGAGCTATTCTGCTGGAAATATTAATAATATTACAAACATAAAGTTTTCATCTGCTTTTCATTAAACTCCTATACGTAAATTTCTGTGCTTTACAGTGCTTGACAGATGTGATAAAATCACATGGATGGCGTGAATTAGCTGAAGTTCAATCTAAAAAATACCAAAGTAATACTGATTGGCAAGAGAAAGACTTTAAAAGAATAAGGAGTAAAGGTATCTGGTTTGTTTAAATGGTATCTTATTGCTGGTATGGCTCTTAATGTGCATTTCATACTAGATTCACTTCTTTCTGAGTTCATACTTGGCAACAGTAACACAGAAGCTATTACTATTCATCTCAGATACTTATTTTACCATTTTTATTGATACAGGGAAAATACTGAGGATATCTTTAGGAAAGATCATTCTGCTTGGATATAGCACAGCAATATCCATAGCTTTGCCATCTGCAGAATGGAATTATGCAACCTTGGTGTGTGTTGACCACTGTAGCTGAATGATGTCAATGCCTGTATTAATGCAAATGCTATTAATTATGTAATAGTTTAGAGACTGTGCTAGTTGTGAATTAAGTGTCATTAAAAAGTGAGGAACCTTTTCTCCCTCCATAGTTATGTTTTCACTCTTGGCATATGGACTACAACTTCCAACATTACAGCCACAGTTTTCTCAAGGAAACCATATTTCTTAGGAATTTCACTTTCTCGGTAGAATCATTATTGTCCAAAATGGGACTTGAACTTCTGGAATTACTTTGATAGCATGGATAACCATAGGGGAGATGCTTAGGTGATATAAATATACCTCAGCTGTAAACAATGGAGCAAGCCCCACATTGTCTGGGTTTTTTTTGCACTGCAAAACCAGGTTTATTTTTCAGGTACCCAAATTCAGATGTAGCTATCTATAAATGACAGATTTGAGTTACCTGTTTCTTCAGAAGAATGAGGGTAAGGTTCTATAGCATATATCCATCATCTATCTATATATGACTTTGCCTGCATTAATGAGATATTTGGTGACTATAGTATTTATGGCATGGAGGACATGCATGTTTTAACTGATAATAAGGGTAAGGCAGAATCTGCTTTATACAATTTCATGGATTTTGAGAAGAATTTTATTGGCTATTCATGGAAGAGCCATCAAATACACTGTTAGACATGTCTATAGTGTGCTTGTTCTCATAACAAATTTTAATACTAGTTGTAGAATCTTCTGTCTCCTGTGGTGAGCACTAAAATTTCAAAGCCATCATCCCAAGCCTAAATTCTGAAGTAACATTGATCTTGCCCTATCTGCTCTGTGTATAAACAAGCTCGTAAGGTAATATTACAGCTTGTTTCACATTTTACCGATTTTCTTAGTCTAAAATACCTATATTTTGTTTCTTATTTCTAAATTAATTTACACCTTCCACTTAGGGAACATAAATAAGCAATTTCTTTCCTATAGACCAAAAGAAAATAACACTGATAAAGAAACCAAAGAGTGATTTAATACATCCCCTTGCCAAAAAGGTTAAACTACAGCTGAAGTACTAAACACTACCATTTGTCTAAACTTTTGTTTAAGCTTTGGGTGACAAAAATTCCACAACATGCTTTTGGTAATATATTTCTACAATCGATTACCTTTTCTTCTTTTACCTGTCCTAAATGTCACTAGCTTCAATTTAAACCCTCATGGACCTCTTACTTCAATTAGAAGTGGGATTCCACTATCACTGCAGAGAGATCTAAAACCAAACTTCATGAATCAGCTTTAAAATCCCTTGCAGACTACAAAGAAATTCAAAATAAAACATATGCATACACTGGATATAGGTTCTGCATTTCATGGTTTCACACAGCAAACCAGGGGCAAACATCATGGTAGGCAATGGCAGAGTAACTTATTTTCTATGTTACTTCTCCTTAAAATAGAAGAAGATTAAGCTGCTCGTGTATAAATATTTAAGTAAATAAACTGTCATCAACTCAGCAATCAAACTGTGAAAATGTGAAGGTGGGATGAATCCAAAACTACATAGCCATAAGCTAATTCATATTCATAATCTAAAACTTTTCATATTTAAAAGGATTTGGAATATATAAATGTCCCAGGGAAATAAGATAACTATATGCTCTATAAGGATACCAGTCTGTAACATCACAGCATTTGGCTAACGGAAGATGTATTTTGGAGAATTTTGATGGGGCAGCTAAGTTAGTTATAAATGGTTCTGAATAAAGATACACCCCTATTTAGGTACAAAAATACAAAAACCTCTTGAGTCTAGTTTCTGTCTACCAATTGCATTACACAAAGGAATCAAATCAACTTGCAGTTGTACCTTCAAATTTAAAAATTCTTCTAGAAAAGGAGATTTTGCTGCCATGTCACACTGTATCAGCTCTGTGTCTGAACTTACAGCTTCTCCCTTAAAATGTGCTAGATTGTGAGGAAAATCTGATATATTAAAATGTTACCAGAGACCTGTGTAAGCTTCCAAACTTCACTTGAGGCATCTAGTTCAGACCAAGCTTAATTGCATACATTAATTGTTATGAAAAACTGAGGACAAATAAAAGAAACAAGAGTAGTTTATTGTAGAAATATATAACCTAAGGCAGTTTATGAAATTTATATCATGCAGGGGTTTAACAAAAGTTTAGACAAATGATAGTGTTTATTACTTCAGCCATAGTTTACTTAGTTTACTCTTTTTTGGCTTTTTTTTACTCTTTTTTTATGCCTTGGGGTGCAGGAGTGGATCACCTCCCATCCAGATGGGACTTTTCCCACAATGTATGTCACTATGAGGTCAGCAGAGTACAGTGAAGTGAATTTTACTTGCCCCTAATCATTTAAAGGATAGTTGCCAGAGGCATGAGGCTGGTTTGGAAGGAACAGGGGTTCACAAATCAGCTGCAATGAACACATCAGGTGAAAAAGCCCATTAAAAATGTCAAGTAAGAAATTATTTTTTTATGACATCTGATAAAACAGATAGAACTTGTGTTCATTATCAGAAAACCCTAACAGAAAATTTAATTCCTTCTACTAACTTATTGAATGAGTAGTGCTAATTTCTGGGTCACCAAAGAAGTCTGAATTGCTGGGAGACAAGAGGAAGCTGCTAATTTACCCTAAACACTGTGCAGAGCCTATATGATGATGTAAATTAAGGACAATACTTCATCAATAAACATTAATTACTCAAATTTAGTATCTTTGTAAGAATGATAAACAAGAGAATTTATGCATTTTAGTAATAGCTGTCTTTAGACAAGATGAGTTTATCAAAATAAATAAATATATTAAGAAGATTTAAAGGAATGTAAAAATGTTAAATACTTTGTGTGAGTGGGGACTGCTTAAAGCCACTGGGTTTGATGCTTAGAGTAATTGCATACCGTGTACAAAATAATAGAAGAATTTTTATAAGAGGATAAAAACACTGAGAGAAAAAAAAATTAGATTAACAAAGATGATGACAATATAAATCGCAGCCTGTGGAAAATAAAGTCTAAATAAGGAAAATAGGGAAAAAAAGGAGCATAAGATTAGGAAAGTTAAATTTAAAGCCATCAAACAACAGTCAAGGCAAAATAATGGGAAACTCTAGGCAGAGGCATAAAACTAATAATAAATATTTTCCTTAAACATGTTTAAAACAGAAAGCTTGTCAGTAAGATGACATGTGGTCAAGGTGCAAAGAGTCCCCAAGGAGAGCAAAGTTGTAGCAGAAATACTAAAGAAATTCCTAGTACTTGTCTTCATACTGGGGGGCAATCTATATTTGGGGGATAATACCTTTTACTTAAATGTCAATAGGAGAAGTTTTAGAAGAGAGTGGTAAAATAAGCAGTAACAAATTTCTGAGACCCAGAACTATGAAGCTAAGTTCTAAAAGAATACCATATTGGTGAATTATAAACTCTGCTTGCAAGTTAAAATTAAAACTGACTTGCTACCAAAGGAATAAAAAATGCCATAAGGATGAATGTGTGAATCTTCATACCGGTTTGAATTCTTTAGTTAGCAAATTTGTTGAAATTAATATGAAGACTAAAATGAGTAGACGTGTGGATAAATGGGATATAATTGTGAACTGGGAGCACAGCGCCTGCAGCAGTAAGCCATGCTTCACAAATTATTAATCACATTAAGAAGGATTTCCCAATATTTTAGGACAGCATTGCCAGAGATCCAACCCTAAGTCACATAACCCAGAGTAAATGGCTGAGTTCAGCAGTGGGCAGAGACAGGAAGTTGCCTTTCAGAAGCACAAATTAGCCCAAGTGCAAAGCAATGCTGATGCATCTTAGGAGTCTCATAATGGGGTGAGAAGCTATCCTGCAAAAGCTTGAGGTGCTCGGCATCATATTTGATTGCTCATTGTAAACAAGACATCAGTATAATCGGGACAGCAATGAGTAAATGCAGCAAAACTCTATGAACACCCTTTGTACCAGGGCATATACACAGTCAAACTGGTGCCCATGCTTAGAAGAACTCAGATGTGTAAAGTCCATGAAAACCACACAAACAATCTCAACCGCTTGACTCAATCACAGTAGCCCCTCAGAGAAACTTTTCAAGAGATCCTTGCATGAAACATACTGTAATTACAGACAAGCATGTCATGGACTACATCAATCCTACCTGGCTGAGTTAGTGTAAGAACTTCAGGAGGTCAGAAAATTATTGTATTAGGAAGCCTTTAGAATAGTAGCAGAGAGCAAGGGGGAGTCCAGCGGCTCAGGTGTCCATCAAATAATAAACTGGTTTGCTTTCCAATAGTCAAACTGATTAAATACTTCTGTCATGAACAAAGAAAGGCAGGGCCACTCAGCAGGGTGTGCAAAGACCTACCACACAACCCCAACAACTCTTTCATCAGATCTAGAGGAAGTTTCAGAAACTTGTTTTATCTGGTGATTAAATGGCTCAGATTAAAAAGAAACATATCTGCTCCTTCCAAAAAACAAAAAAAAAACCCAAAAAACCCAAACAAACAAACAAAACAAACAAACAAAAAAAAACCAAAAAAACACCAAAAAAACACCAAACCTACTTGGCTTCTATTTTGTTTATTTGCTGTCTTCTGCAGTCTTTGGTGCAGAAGATTCTCTGTGCATTAAATTGACAAAGCAGAGAGAAATTGTGATGATACACCAGTGGTCAGCAAGCCATCCTTTAAAGGAAAACACTGCTGATAAGATAAACAACTTGTGATGTACTTAATTACAATATTTCATACTCATTTAGCCATCTCCACATCACAGCACTAACAAAGTGGATTTCAAACAGGAAGAAGGAAGAAAGACTCCTTTGCACAAACCCAGAGGGCTAATTATAAAATAGCAACCTACTTTTTTTTTTGGTAGCATTTTTTTTTCCAGTAGAATTTATTGAGCTCATTACCAAGCTGCTTATGAAGTGATTTGAAATGAGGCAACATTAAAGCATTCTGAAAATCCCTTGTACTTAGTCATCTTGACACTTTGTTTGAACTTGAAGCATTAATATGAAATAACTGCAGCAGCCCCATATTCCTGATTCTATTGTTTGACAGTGCATTTAAAAGCTAAAAGATGATATGATCAAGGACTTTTAATCAGCACAGTAATTTGTAGGAGTGTCTCAAGTATTCAGAACTTTGAAAAGACCAAAGGGACACAAATGTGAGAAACAAGACAGGTACAGTACATGTCAGACTAGAATAACACAGCAATGTGAAACCAGGAGTACAAGCACTGCTGTAACTGAGGGGGTTTTTGCTTTTTACAGGCTGAAAATTGAAAGATACACATCAAAGCCACTAAAGAACTCCCCACACTGTACCTTATTAGCCTGATTTTACCTTCTGTAATCATATTATATAATATGCATCACCAGATTAACCTGCTCAGGGTCAGCAGAAGGGCCATCATAAATATATTTGAAGTGAAGCCTGTGAAGGTTTTCAAAGTGGTAAAAAAAAATTATAGAGAGGAGTAGTAAAATCCATGGAAATCTATAGCGTATTAAAGCGAAATCTGTGAGTAGCTTTGCTTTTCATCATTACCACCACACACCCCCACACCTTAGTGTTTGAACTAATAATTAGAGCCAATGGAAATGCTTCTTTTGAAAGAAAGAGTTTAAGATCATCCTTCGCTCTAACTGCATTCTAATGTTCTGCCTACCTTATTACAAAGCCTTTAAAGGAAAGGGGAAATAATTTGTAAGAAGAAAAGGGGCATGAATGTTACAAACACTGATTGTATCGCGTTGTGGTCTCTCCCACAAAAGGGGAAGAATCCCCAAATGTGGTTTACAACAAAGGAGAAGCAGATTCCAGACAAACATATGCAACAACAGTACAAGAAGCTCCCTCCTCCCTCCAGTATTTTTGGGTGTCAGAGACAGAGTGATTCAAACCCTTTGTGGGGTGTGCTCGAAATGAGATCTCAGCAGAACAGCTTGGAACCTGCAATCCTCAGCAGCTCTCTTAGTATGCCTGATGGCTTCTTATGCACAGCCTTAAACTAATAAACTAATAAGGAAACACTGAGATAGATGTGTTGGTCTGTAGGCTGGAAAGAATTCATTAGCTAAGCAAGATCTATCTGAGTCATTACTTAGGAGAACCCCCCCACAAGGAATTTCCCTGCAGTTTATAGAAACGGTGTAAGGGCCCTGTTCTTCAAACTTGCACAGTTCTGTTAATAAAAGTGATGCCTGGGGGGAAAAAAAGCATAGTCCCTAAAAAGCCAATATACAGAAAGAAGAAAAAAAAAAAAAGAAAAAAAAAGGGAACAAAAAAGCAGAGCAGAAAGGAAACAAATATAAATGCAATGGCTGGCCAGCTGCAACATTTGCATCTCCCTACTTGTTTAGCTGCTCTCTGGCTAGAGAATTCAGCACTTGATCTGGAAAGTGACTTGAGAAAGTGTTTCAGGAATAATGAGGTGATGCTTTTTTCATCATAATTCCAAGTTTTGTAGATGTTTTCACCAACTAGGACTGCAGCTTCCCCCTTTAGATTTCTTACAGTAAAGGCACACTATAGTTTAGATCAATTTACAATGGCATTTGCTATCTTAATGAGGATTTCAATGAAACACTGAAACATTAATGGGATGTCAGAGTATAGGTTGCATTTTTTAAGTAGTTTCCTGCTTTCTTGAGAGAAGAGATGAAAGATCTCTATGTTGTGTTAAAGATATAAGCATATAAATAGAGGGACCAGAGGATTTCAAGACTGTGTATTTTTTGTTTCACATTAATTTTTTTGTGAGAGCAGATAGAATAAAGGTGAATAAATGATAAGCTCATACTTTTCACTACTGTTCTTTTAATTTGCATCCATGCAGACTTCCATGTGAATGTGATTAAAGCTGCGACCACCTTAATTTAGAGTTCTTGATTTAGTGTTCTTAATGAGAACACTTTTGCCAGGTTTTTTCTTGTGTCAGTTATAGAATGGTGGTAAAATATCAGAAGATCAACACTGTTGCAAGTTATGGCCTTCTAGAGAAACGGAAAAAAAAGATAATCATAAATATCTTGTTGTCAGTTCAGCTTTTTATGTTTTTCCAAACAGTATTTAAAGATAAGGACTTTTTTTTCATAATTCAGGAAAACACAACCTTAACTTTAAGCCCTATTATATTCCCTTTGACCTCAAAGCAAATAGGTGTTTGTTTAGTAATCAACATGACTCATTTTTATATGTGCTTTCTGCTTTTAAAGCAATAAATGTAAACATGAATAAAGTTACCTATTATACATTCACTTACTTGAAAGGTTAAAATAATGCCACATCTTACACAACGCAAAGAAATATTTTTATCTTATGACATAGTTTTAATTGGCTATTTTCCTTTATGAAAGTTACGGTTGGTTTCATTTGTACTCCTTTGTGTGTTTTCCACACTACAACTACATCATATTTAGGACATATTTAGCTCTTTGATTTCACTTCTTAAGGGGAGAGCTAGAGTACTTATCACTCACAGATCCCATGGAGGAGCATGAATTAAATAAGAAGGAGTTGTCTTCTAGATATGACGTGCTATGTCTCTTGATTTTAAAAGGGTAGTTGCTGTTTCAATGCATTATCCACAGTTATCTACAGCGCTGCTCTTCCTTAAAAACCCTTTCCTTTTTTTCCGAATGAGACGTTGCCAGGTCTAACTCAGTGGGGTAATCCTTATGCTCCTTTTAATCCTCACTTGGTATAGCAAAAGCTTAAGTTTCTCATGGATCTGGTTAGTAAGTTTAACTTGCTGAACTGGTTGAAAACATAATGATGGAGTTAAAATATAAAGGTGAAGTGGCAGTGAATTCCCTGCGAGTATAGCAAGAAAATTCTCTGGAGTGCATGGAGCAGAGCTAGAGACAGCATGGACCAGGTTTGCTCCCACTCCAGTTTTCCCTTGACATATCCTCCAGATATGTCAAGCAGGGGTAAAAGCACATCTTCAGCTGCTGCCAGTCAAGATAAGGAGTTACTAGTGAGGAGCTGCACCTGAAAAGTTCATACTCTCCAAAAAAATTTGGAGGTTGTGGTAGTTGGAAAGGTTGCAAATGTGGCCGGCCGGTGAGGGAGGAGGGCAGTCAAAGTTTCACTATGGTTGAAGATGAAAGTATTATACCAAATAGCTAATGTATGAGAATATAAAATAACCTGTACTATCTTTTCATTGTTCAGATCAATGACACCTAGCAGTTTTTCCCCAGTCTCACGATCATCTGTTTTCACTTCTGACTTTTATGAACTATGGCTCAGACATTTTAATGAAATTTAGTCACGGCTTTGCTCAGCCTTCGACAACTGACTGACCAGGGGAGCCAAGACTCATTTTTTAAGAGCGTCATCTCAAGCTGAGGCCAACAGTAAAACTGGGATTCCTGCCTCCTAAGTAAATGTTCCAGATGCAGAGATCCTGCATAAAAGCCAGTCAACAGCACCACCAGCAGCCTGTGAAGTTTGGGCAGAGTTAGTGGGCACTTAGAGCCTGACAGAGCACTTCAAAGGGAGCCCTAGAGCACACCTTTCTAAGGGACATAATCCAGAGATATGCACCCAAATGCCATGCTAAACAGCCTCCCAGGCACAGTAATAAGACTTCTGTCACTTAATCTAGCTGTCAAACCAGTTGTCACTGCCTACAGCTTTGTAAAGGCAGGAGTAGATGGCACAGAGTTTTTTACAGCATCCTCTCTGTCTCATATGCCCATCATCAACATTCAGAGAAGTGCACATTTTACAATATCAGCCAAGATGTTTTGGAAAATCCCTAGATAAATATCTCTCCCCAGTACAATTTTAAACCTTAACCACTGTTCAGGTAACAGTCTGAAACATCTAAGATTTTTACCTTTTTCATTTACTTTTAAGAATCTGGACCTTAAAAATATTTTTTTAGATTTAAAGGATTTTACCAACAAAAAAGTACCAGCATATTACACCATTGATGTGCTGACCAAATGGGAAAAGATGAAATTTTTACTGAAATAATTAAAGCATTCATGAAGGGTAAAAGGCACTATACTGGCACAATAGCTTCTAATTTTTGGTTGTTTTCTTTAAATTTTGAATCTGTGTTGGCACTGCATCCTCCTTCTTGCATACCTTCAACCGTGCAGAAGCATATGTCTATGTATTCTAGCATAAGATATTTACACTGGCAATGCAAAGTCCTTCACAAGGAGTCAACTAGGTGTTGCTACGTCTACTGGAATAACTTTTAGATACCCTTAAAAATCTCAGCCTAGGCATCTGAGCATAACAATGACTATAACAAGTGCAAGCTGAGTGGCAGCCATCCCTGGAACCAGGATGCCAAGATTAATTTCGTTTCAGAACCAGCAGAGCTACATAGGAGAGTTTTGAAGGAACAATGAAAGGCACCACAAGTCTGGTTCATTTAAAATCATCTGATCTTCTTTCTAGTTAATTATATGAAAACTTTTTCAGCTCAGAAAAAAAAAAATATTCAAGAAAATAACTCTCCAGCTGGTTTTTGCTGATAACTAGGAGCACTAGGAGAAAGCTGTAAATGCATTTTCCAGGAATTCCTGACTACTAGCCAGAGCAGCACCCTGTATTATATGACTGCAACAAGACTCTCCTTAATAATATTGTAATTCATGCATGAAGACACTCTCATATATGTTTCATAGCTAACCTTCCTTAAAATGCATATCTGTTTTGCAACTCTTAGAGATACCTGATATGAACCTAGAGAAGTACATAATCTTCCATTTAAGACATCTAAAGGGCAGGTATTCAGAATAGATGAAAGCATGTAAAATTATATTACGTCTTCCTCAATCCCTCTTAATACAACAGATATTAAAAATGAGAATGGGGCTAAAAGACTGAAGTTTTTGTCTAAGAGTGGCTCCACAAACTAGTGTACAGAAATAATCTTTGAAAGCATGTTTGCACATAGGTTCAGTTGTGTCATATTCATCAAGTTGACTATGTTTTCAGACTACTGATTACTGCTGCCTCCTTCCCCTAAGAGAAAAGACTTTGTGATATAAATTATTGGTAAAACGAAGATGAATAGAATAGAATAGAATAGAATAGAATAGAACAGAATATTTGGAAGGGACCTCCAATGATTATCTAGACCAACTGCCTCACCAATTCAAGACTGACAAAAATTTAAAGCAAGTTATTAATGTCCAAATGTCTCTTTAATACTGACAGCTTTGGGGTACTGACCACTTCTCTAGGAAGCCTGTTCCAGTGTTTGTATACCCTCTTGGTAAAGAAATTATTTCCAATATCCAGTCTGAACCTTCCCTGGCACAGCTTTGGACCATTCCCATGCTTCCTATTACTGGATGCCAGGGACAAGAGATCACCAGCTCCCTTTCTGTTTCTCCTCCTCAGGAAACTGTAGAGAGAAATTATTTTTCCCCACAGACTCTTTCTCTTGAAACTAGACAAGCCTAAAGTCTTCAGCCACTCTTAATAGGACATTGCTTCCAGCCCTTGCACCACCTTTGTTGCCCTCCTCTGGCCACATTTAAGAACCTTCACATCCTTCTTAACTTGTGGGGCCCAGAACTGCACACAGCACTCAGCTGAGGCTGCACCAACGCTGCATACTGTGGATTCACCACCACTTTTGACCAGCTGGTGTTGCTGTGTTTGATGAACCCCCAGAAGCAGGTTGATCATCCTCTGGGCTGCCAGGGCTCAGTGCTCAATTACACAGAGCCTGCTGTGGGCCAGACTCCCCAGGATCCCTTTGCAGGGCTGCTCTCCAACCACTCTTCTCCCAGTTGTGCCCAGAATTAATCCATTCTAAGTGCAGAATCCAGCATTTGGACCTGTTAGATTTCATCCCATTAACCATAGTCCAGTACTCTAATCTATCTAGATCCCTCTGCAAAGGCCTCTTGTCCCTCAGCACCTTCCAGTTTGTATCATCAGCAAACTTGCTAACAGAGCATTGAACTTCTGCATCCAGATCATTGATAAGTACATTAAAGAGAATTGGCCCTAGAATTGAACCCCAAGGAACTGCACTGGGGACTGTTGTGGGCAATCAAGTCTAGCCCCACTTACTGTAGTAAAAACCCCTTTGAGTTCTCCCTTTCAGTCAATTCCACACTGTCAACTTATGGCCAGGATTGTCATGAAATCCCTAGACTTCTTTGACAGAGTATTCATTAACAATCACTTGATTTGATCTGATAGTTACCTTGATCTCATGATTTTAAAAATCACATCCAAGTTGTCGAAAAACTCAAAATCATTTTAAATAATGAAGTTAATTTTTCTGTCTGCTGTGTAATAGCTCATAATTTGTGCATTTTATAATCATTAATTAATCATTCGTAGAATGAGTACAACTCTGTTTGTAGGTCACATAACACCTGCTCATCTGAAGAAATATACCAAAGGACTTAACTGTGTCTTAATTGCCCAGAATTTCACTGATAACTTCATAACTCAGCTACTATGCTTTCCCTGTACCTTTATGAACCAATTTCTATTTCAAAGCCATTTCTCCAACTGTTTAATTAGCAACCAGGTAGATTTAATTAATTAGCTAGTTAGATGTGAGCCATCAGGGGGAAGCTGAAATGAAAAAACGTCTGCTGCTTCTTCACTTTCAAAAGGACAAAACCTGCTTTGCAAAAAATCTTTCAAATATCTTTTTACTTCCTATAAGAGTGTCTGTGTGCACTGTGCAGGGTTCTCCGCTGTCCCGGGAGACCTCGCAATGTATAAAGAAGTCCAGGTCTCCAACCCGTGCTGCTGAAGGAGTAGTCTGGAGTCGTTTGTTCGTGTTCTCAAGGCAGTTTATTAGTTCCTTATCAAAAGTAGATTTCTCTGCCCTGCCAGGGTCGACACAGAAAGAGTCCAGAGACACACTGTGCTGGCCCCGGATTAGCTCTAATCTTTTATACTAATAACTACGTATTTAATGTTTACCATTAATTACCAATCCGTGCCACTCACAAAACACTGTCCAGATCTCTGTCAAACCAATCCAAAAGTGTCATCACCAAGAAGATGGAGGTTATGAAGAAGCAGAAAGGATAACATGTCACGTGTAAGAATTCTCCATCTTGTGCCTCAGATCCCCCTGTACAGATTTTCAACCGCCCTGTACAGGGCTTCAAACCCTGGACATACACTTAAATTTTTTCTTTTTACTTATAACTACTACTATTTTTCTATCTAAGCTTTTGTGACTTGAAATTCTTCATAAAAAGTTGATAACTTGTTCCATAGATTAGAATCAGAGCCACAGGCTTCTCAGTATCAATCCAGAGTCTCTGACACTCCTGACAAGGCTGAAAAGCCTCCTGACCAAGTTTTGGGTCAGCCAAAGGCATCATAGGAACCATCTGAGTTCCAGCACACTGATGAAGTTAAGGATCTACAAACTTTTCCATTATAAACTCATTTTTGAGCTCCTGTGCCTTCTGAGGACTGAAATAATCCACCTCAAGCTGAAACAGCGTACAAGGTCTCAGCTCAAAGGAATTTTTTTTTTTCCCTCAGAGAAAGGAGCAGTTGAAAAAAAAAATACTTCTGTAGGTATGGTGGGGTGGGTTTCTCTTTTTATGTTACCATTCTATATAACTCAAAACCACTCATATTGTTTTTCTCAAATATGAGATTTTACCACCCAACAACATACAGGAACTTAGCATCTTGTGCTTCAGTTAACAAAACAAAATAAAACGAAATAAGATAAAAGAAAATGCAGTGGCTGTGCAGCTGGTGACACACCTTGAAATTCAATAATTCTTTGTGAACAGTAACTGTTCCTTTGCACGTTTTATTGCACTGAAGTGGCTTAGGGATCCATGAAGCACACACTGCAGCAATGGGTTATATTAAGGCAGTTTTCCTCTGATAATATTTTTAAGCACAGACCAAAACAAATGAATACTGTAGTCACACTAAACTATTCATCACATACTAGCCTCTACATGCTGGGTTTTTTGAAAAATAGTAAATAAAATGAAAATATTTTTGTGAGGAAGCACTTGGGTAACGAAAAAGTGATCCATGCAGTTTAAGTGATTCTGCTTAAAACAGTCTGAACTTCACCAATTTATGGTTCCAGCTCAGACAAGCCTGGAATTGTAAGTATATTTGTTATTCTTTACAGCTATTCTTTATATAAATACTCTTTCATGTCCCAGTGATTTTTCTTCTGGTTCAACAAAATTCTGTTTCATTTCAGTCCTCTCTACTTTATATTCTCTTCTGTATATTCATGACCTTCCTTACTTCTGGTTAGTCCCATTTAATTCACCAAAAGTGGAAGAAAGTCACATAGTAATCTTAGGAGTTAGACTCTAAATATGAGTTTTCTGATACAGTTTTGGTTTGTATCAGTGTCAAGTTTAGTCTTTCAAAAAAAATTGTGTGTTTTTTCAGTTATCTCATATAAAGATATATTCTCTGCTTTATTGCCTCCTTTTCCCACAAAAGCAGACAGAAAGTTGGTTGATATCTCAGCACAAGAAGAGGGAGCAGGGTCTATCATCATATCCCAGGAAACAGTTTTTAATGGTTCTTGTGTCTTACTATTGCTTTGCATGTGCTCCAGGGCAGATCATTTGCTCACTCAAAAGTTTGGGTTTTTCTCTGTAACAAAAGGACAATATTCTCATTCCTGATAAAAGACTTCAACAGCTCCAGGGCAATATTCTGTGTTATTATCAAATGTTTCTCTTTCTACTCAACTGGGTATATATTTGAAGTGTTTTGAAGCACTTGCACATGATAAGGAAATGTTAAGAATGTGAAACATTTGGCTGCAGATGTGCTACTTTATTGTTGCTTTTTCTGGATATATTCCTGTTTCCTGTCCAGTGTTTCATACACAGGGATGAAATGTAGCCTTGCATATGGTGTCATGGAAAGGAGGAATCATCCAGTTCGTACTATTAATCAGACTTACTAGGTGTCACACAGTAAGAAAATTTCGGAATTCAGTGTTTGATCTCAGTAAGAATAGTATACATCCTTTTATTTCACTAGAGTCACTCCAGGGTTACACTTAGGAAAAATAGTATTTGATGGTAGAATTTGACCACTTCATAGGCAGAAAAAAAAGAGAAAACAAACAAACGAAAGTTAGATTGATAAAGGTTATTTGGATGTATTACCTCTCATAAGAATGGGCACTTACATGCCTTCATGGGTGTGACTTTTGCAGATCTGACCCTATTCCCTCTCCCAACAGCCAGATGTAGAAGAAACTGCATGCATGGGGTTACATGCTTCCACCTTGCTCATATAAAATCTTCTGTAAGGATCAAGTACATTTGCAATTTATCTGTAGAGCATTATAGAATCATAGAATCATTTAGGATTTAAAAGATTTTTAAGCTCAGTGAGCACTTCTGAGTCCACATCTAAACCATGTCCCTAAGTGAAACATCTACATGTCTTTTGAATACCTGAAGGGAGGATGGTTCCACCACTTCCCTGGACAGTCTGTTCCAATGCTTGACAATGCTCAATGAAGAAATTTTTCATTTCAAGTGGTTGTAGAGGGTAATGGGTCTCCTCTCAGCCTCCTTTTCTCCAGAGTAACCAACACCAGCTCCTGATCAGACTTGGGCAGCAGATCCTTCACCAGCTTCACTGGCCTTTTCTGGAAATGCTCCAGTACCTCAATGCCCTTCTTGTGGTGAGGGGTCCAGAACTGAACACAGGATTTTAGATGCAGGCTCACCAGTGCCAAGTACAGGGCAACAATCACTTCCCTTGTGGTCTTACTGGCCACACTATTGCTCATAGAATATAGGATACCCCTGGACTTCTTAGCCACCTGGGCACACTCCTGGCTCATGTCCAGCTGGGTGGTGACCAGAACACCGAGTCTTTTCCCACCAGGGATCCTTCCAGCCACTCTGCCCCATGCCTGTAGCACTGTGTGAGGTTGCTATGACCCAATTCAGGATCTAGCATTTGCCTTGTTGAACCTCAAATAATTGGCCTCAGCCCATTGATCCAGCCTGTCCAGATCCCTCAGTAAAGCCCTACTAACCTCCAGCAGATCAATACTCCCACTCAACTTAGTGTCATATCCAATCTGACTGAGTACATTCAATCCCCTCATCCAAATCATTGATAAAGATATTAAACAAGACTGACCCCAGTATTGAGCTCTACACGACACCATTTGTGATCAGCTTCCAACTGGTCACATTCTCCATTCTCTAGCGCTCTCTGGGCCCAGGCATCCAGACAAATTTTAACCAATGAACAATCCACCCACCCAAGCCATGACCAGCCACTTTCTACAAGAGAATGCTGTGGGAAATGGTGCAAAGGTCTTTACTAATGTCCTCATAGACACCAGCCACAGCCTTTTCCTCATCCACATACTGGGTTGAGATCAGGTTGGTTAAGCAGGGCTTGCCTTTCCCAAACCCCTGCTAGCTGATTCTGATCCCCTGATTGTCCTGTAGGTGCTGCATGATGGCACTCAAGATGATCCACTCCACGACCTTCCCCAGCACCAATGTCAGGCTGACAGGCCTGTAGTTCCCCAGATCTTTCTTTCAGCACTTCTTGTGGATGGTTGTCACACTTGCAAACCTCCAGCCCACTGGAACCTCCTTTGTGAGACAAGACTTCTGGTAAATGCTTGAAAGTGGCTTGGTGAGCACCTCTGCTAACTCTGTCAGTACCCTTGGCTGGATACCATCTCATCCCATAGACCTGTGTGTGTGTCTGAGAGCAACAGATCACCAGATCATTTCCCTTGGGTTATGGGAGCTTCATTCTGTTCCTGTCTCCCAGCTGAGGGGCTATGTACCTAAAGTACAGCTGGTCTTACTATTAAAGACTGAGGCAAAGAAATGCAATCTTTTCCTCATCTTTTGTCACCATGTTTCCCCCTGCATCCAATAGTGGAGAGTCTCCTTTTATTCCTGATGTATTCCCAGACCCATTTGTGTTGTCTTTTAAGTTCTTTTTGGATTTCAGTGCTTTTAATATCCCCCTGCATAACCTCATGACATCCTCATAGCCCTGCTGAGTTGCTGCCCCTTGTTTCAAAGCTCATAAATTCTCCTTTATTTCCTGAGTTCCATCCAAGGCTCTCAGTTCAGCCAGGCTGCTCTTCTTCCACAACACCCTATCTTTCAGCCTGCTCCTATGTCTGTAAGATTTCCTTCTTGAAGAATGTCCAGCCTTCCTGGACTCCTTTATGTGCTTCAATACTGCCTCACAAGGGATCCTCCCAGCCATCTCCTAAACAGCCCAAAGTCTCCCCTCTGGCACTCCAAGGTAACTGTTTTCCTACTACTCTTATAATTTTTTAATTTCTGTGCCCAGGATGGTTCCAAGCATCACATCACTCACCTGTCCTTCTTTGTTCAAAAATGATAGGTCCAGCAGTGCACCTTCCTAGCCGGGTCACTCACCACCTATGTTAGAAATTTCCACACACTCCAGGAATCTCCTAGACTGTTTCCTCTCTGTTGTGTTGCATTTCCATCTGTTAAGTTGAAATTTATCATTATAGCAAGGTTAATAATTGTAAGAGTTTTCCCAGATGCTTATAGAATATTTCATCTGCTTCTTCATCCTGGTTAGGTTGTCTATAACAGTCCCACTATGACGTCTTCCTTGTTGGCCTTTCCCCTGATTCTTACCCATACTCAATGCTATTGACACCATCATTAAGCCCTAGACAATCAAAACTTTCCCTAACATGCAGGATTATTCCTCCTTGCCTATCCCTTCTGAAGAGTTCATAGCCATCTACGGGAGCATTCTAGCTGTGCAAGTCATCTCACTCTGTTTCTGTGACGGCAACTGTGTCATAATTCTGCTGTTGCACAGTGGTTTGCTGTTTGTTGCCCATGCATTGGTGTAGACACACTTCAGCTGAGTTATTGATTCCACTGCTTTTTTGGGGGAAGAAGCCCTAATTCCTGCATAACCATGCTCTCTACACTAACTAGCAAGTAGATTGCACCCAACCAGATAACTCTCTGATCCACTTTTGCTGTAAATCAGAGACCTTTTCTATTGTCTTTCAAGTGCATGTACTGGGTGTTACAATGCAACTCCACAGTTTAGCTTTGTTCCCCACTCACCGGCTCAGAGCCTGGATGTGACAGTTCATCCCACATTTGTATCAGAGTTGGTTTTGAATCAGCTGTCTTTGACAGTTGATATTACAGAAAATATTAAAACATCATTTCTATTCAGCAAATGCTATTTTTTCTCCTGGAAAATGGACAGCTTCCTTATGAGGTTTTTAGACCACATACATTAACTTCTAGCTGTCTTTAAGGGAGGAAAAATCTTAAAAGCTACTCCAACTACTTTTCTGCACTAGTTCTTGAAGACATTTGGTACAACCTCAACAAGTAGATTCTCCTGGCATTTGAGAACTGTGGTAAATGAGAAATTTACATGTTAAAACTTCATAAATTCTGTCAAAACAACTCAATATCGGTAAGTGCACACACTCAGCCTGTTGGAAATGCCTGCTGGAATTTGGCTTACTGTAAACCTCCATATAAAACTAGTAATTTTCAAGGGCCTTAGCTTCTGTCCAAGGTAGAAAAAAATACATCCTATTAAGGACTTTTGCTTTCATGATTGTTTTTAGGACTTTTTTTGCCCCACAAGGACATAATTTAAAACAAAACATTTTCTCTTCTCCTTTTTTCCCATTAAATGAAAAGCAGAGAAATTCACTTTCGGCTAAAATTGTATTTAATTCATAGTCCTCTGTCTAAAGCAACACAGCCAGGAAGGAAAAGGTTCTCAAGTCTTCACACAAGGTGCCCTTGGGATGCTGCCCAGACTACAGTTGTATGATTATACCCTTCCCACAAACGTGAGCCCTAGGGAAGCAAGAACTGAACTTTTGGTTCATTACAAAATAAATAAATATAGCCACTGAAGTTTTACCATTGGAAATGAAGAACTCATGCTGGATACAAAAGAAGATTGGAATTGGAAACTCATCACAGATAAGAAAGTAGAATATGGTAATTTCCATGTTTCGTCTCTTGAGAGCTTGTCAAAATAAATATATTCAGAGACCACATGCAGATGCTCTCATAATTTTAGGCATTGTGCACAACCATATGAAAAAGGGATTAGCACAACAGAAATAAACAGGCCTTTTCTCAGTTATTTCAAAGAATAGTGGAAGGAAGGAAAAGAATCTCCCTCCTAATTAGAAGGAAAACAAATGAAAAAAATTACTGGACTAGAAAAAAATAAAAGAAAGAAAACCAGAAAGAACATTCAAACTTTTTACTAAACTTTTAAAAAGAAATCAAAATGAAGGGATTGTAGTAGATATTCTCAGAGAAAAATCCAATTTTTCTTCACTCAAGGAAGAACAATTTTCTTCTGTGTCCATGTCAGCATCAGTGCTGACATCAGTTATATTTTCAAGGTATCATTTCTTTTCCATTCTAAGATAAAGAACTTTCTTATTACTATGTTTGACTGATGTTCATGTGTTAGTGTGATGAAAGAGAAACAATTTCTGAGAGTATGTAAGGTATCTCCCCATTTTACAACTTTTAATGAACACATATCTGTGTTTCTTGTATCTTGACACTATCAGCAGTACATATTTCCATACTGTAACCCAATTTAACTATCAAAAAAATCATACTTTGTACTTTTTAAGTAGTAGTTTTTGCTTTTTGTTCCTTTGCTTATGAAAATAATTTGTGAGAAATAGTAATAGGTCCAGCCAAATGCAGATTCCTGACCTTCATGATACCTAAGCAGAGAACACCAGTCCAGCAGTGAAAGAAGGGGTGCCGACAACTTCACTATCACTGGGTCTGTGTTGGTACACATCCAGAGCCACCCTGCCTTTCCTGAAATGGAGCAATGAGAGTTCCCTAGGACCTACTGTAAATCCTGTTTGTGAACTATGTGAATTCCTTGGCTTTCCAAATTATGGAACCTATATATGCTCTTCCTGGTGTGAACCTTGGCTAGTGGCTCACAAAGTCAGAAAAAGGGACACCAGCACAGAACTTTTCATATACACTATTTTAAAATAGCCTATAAGAGAGAATATTTGTATAACGTTACATCTGTGATTTTCCAAAGCACATATATACCCCATACCACTGGTCTATGTTCACAGAACCACGGAATATTCTGATTTGGAAGAGACCTACAAGAATCATTATGTCTAGCTCCCATACAGGGATCAAACCCAAAATATGTTATTAGAGCCATCCTCTGACCAACTGAGCTAAGGCAGCCCTTCCACAAACCTTTTAGAAGTTCACACTCTTTTAAGAGTGGCAGAGGAAGAATTCCTTAACACCTTTTTAAATCCAGGCCCTAACCCACATCAAATTTGATTAACTGCAGGATCCTCTCTTTCTAAGGACTTTTTCATAGCCATGCTAGCTTTTTTCATAGCACCAGGGACAATCATAAAACAAGGTCCTATTATTAGAGTATAAAACTTATTTTATAACCTTAATTCATGAAGGCCTATTGAAATCAATAAAATACCTCAAAAATTCATGCTTCACCATTTATTGTAATTTTGATTATATGTAAGAGATAAATATAAATGAATTTCTTGTAGATCATAGGTCACTAAATTCAAAACAGATACCCTTGCTTTTGCCCTTGCTGAGTTCTGCTTGTCTGAGACACACTTTCTGGAAAGACATTCATCCTTGAGATCAAGCCATGGAGAACCTAATATTTCCTTCAACAGTGTGTTGTATTGTTGAATATCAGTCTTATGAATATCCTTTGATATTTTTTTCCATTATATAATTGACTTCAGCTTTCACAAATTGATTGTGTCTTCTCCTATAGTACACCCTTTTGATGTCAGGATTTGGTCTTTCTCTTGGCTTTTTTGTTTGTTTGGGTGTTTTTTTCAAATATTTCTAAGCTATCATTAAACACTCTAAGTTGCTTTACTGACATCTAATTTTATAAGTCAAACTGATTGCTCAGGCAAACCTTGCAAACTTTGCAGTCTTCCTGGCAAACCACTTTTTTTTTGGTTCTTTTTCCTCCACACTCTTCAGTTTCCAAGATCTGGAGACCAGAACACTGTGAAATACAGACATTAATCCATACATATACAATTCTACTCATTGCTTAACCTGTTTTCACATACAAAATCACCTAAGGCCTTTTTCCTCATAACATTAAACTCCCAAAAAAAAAATTCAACTAGTTTCTCAAATTTAATCTTCACATCCATATCTACTACTTCAGTCTGCTTTTAACTGACACCATTTCAGCATGAGCTGTGTTCTATATTTAATAAGAACTTATGAACATCTTGACTTATATGATTTCTTATTTTTTAGGGTCTCCCCTTTGATTAACTTCTGCATGGTGCAACAGTCTCCTCAACAACAGTGATTTCAGAGGAGTTGTCTCTTAATGCAAAATTACACTTAAATACTTCCGAACATCCTTGCACATATGTTAATGATGCTTGGGTTATTATTAATGCAGACTCCAGTGGGAGAAGCAGGATCAGTGCATAAACCCTATTCTATTAATAAAATGGACCAAAAGGAGGTAATCTCTCTTCAGTGATGTGGCTCTCTAAGCTTCCCAGGGACCCGTATCCCATGGAAACTCAGGGCTAAACAAAATATATGTAATGGGAAAGGAAATGGTCCTGGGTTCTAATTAGTGGTTTTAATAAGCTTGTATTCAAATTTTTGTCTGTCTCTACTGAATTTCACAAGTTTTGCACTGTAAGAAGTTCTCCATTTCTCTCAAGGAAACTTGAAGAAACTTGGAACAAGCTCCCTTTCTTTGCTACAAGGAAAACACACATGGGCCCAGCTCCAAATTGACATCTCAAAGGAGCTGATTAAAGCCATCAGCCTGTCTGGGCTCGCAGGACTGAGAGCTGGGGTTGCCTGCCTGAGAAGGAGGTCAGCCACATCAACATACACACTCAAAAGATAAATTCCTGTTGAAGTTGTAGCTGAATGCCTTATCTCCCAAAAGAGGACCAAGGAAGCAAATTTACACAGACAGTGGAGCTGGTTCAAGGGCCATCCAAGTAACTCACAGTAAAGTTCTAACATAAAACTGGTGGTAGAAGCATCTGGGGAGCCCCTTCATACAAATGGGGTTAAGTTCATAAGTCGTCTCATCAGTGACAAAAGAGAGACATATTTAATAAGTGAGGCAGAGGAGAGAAAAACATCCTGAGAATCCCCTGTCATTTACCTTTTACAAGTACAGAAGTCCAGAGGCTAAAATTCAGTAGAACTAAACCAGAATTGAAACATTTTATATAAATAGTCTGGCTTGATGCCCCTTCATAAAATGGGACAGCAACACCATGAAACCCCTGACCCCTGACCAAAATGCTCTCACACAGTTACCTTTTAGCTCTAAGTGTATTCATCTTATGCTTTGACCAGACCTTACTAGATCAATAGAACTAAGCTTTTCTTCACTGGGAGGTGTTTGCCTTTATCTATGGCTGAAAGTTTTTTGAGTATTTCTAGGCTTATTTAGCTCTTCAGCTGAAAATAAAGTACCCTGTCAAAAAGAAGACAAACATTTGAAAGAAAACTGTACTTTCATCACAGACTTTCTTCTATAAGCTTCAAATTTAGTGACAGACTTGTGGCTCCATAACTGTATACAAACAAGGAAAAACTTTTGACCTCTGTCCTTTCTCATAACTATATTAAAAGACAAATGTTTTTACTTTTTTTCCTCATGAGGAAGATTTCCTTCTCTTTGAAGATACTTCATCAAGATAAAATTTTCTTGCACCAATATACTTTCACATAAATGTACTTCATTATGATTTCATGTCACTCTAAAGGGAATAAGAATGGAAAACTCCAAAGCAGATTTCAATAAATTAATAATAATGATGCTATCCTGTTTAAGCTTCTGCATGTGCTACTTGGTATAGAATAACCTCAAGCAAAGAGACTCTTCAATGAAACCCTTCAAAAAGGAACTTGGATTTGAATTTAAGAATGAGAAACTTTATATTTACACCATGGCAGATGAAAGAGATGCTATCTATAACATGAAAGCTTTAAAAACATTTTAAAGTCCAAGGTAAATAAAGAGAAGTACAAGCAAGTGTTCAGCAACTACCCTGGAATTTGCAAGATGTCAGTAGTCAAAGGAATATCCGCTTAGGCTGCCTAAGGACTGTGACACTGTGATACCTTCCATCTGCATTTGAAAATGGTTTTGGCACTGAGATTCCAGAGATCTTTCTGGTGATTTTTTTGTGTATGAAACCTGAGAGCACAGATTTCTCTTTTTCAAGGTAGGGAATGAGGAAAGAATGCACATTATGAATCAAGTTCTCTTTTCTTCCATCATCTGCTTCTATAGAAAATTTAATATGGTAACCTGAGTGAAAAACAGAGCTTGTAGGACCTAAGGGTTGGCAAAATGATGACAGCCTCCTTGTCCTTAAAAATGAGAAAGGACATCTCAAAATATATTATGCTTGCATAGCACTAGCTAAGATTCAAAGGAAACCTGTCTATAAAGGCAAAATTACATCAAAATGGCATGATGGTCAGGATCTAACCCCAGTCTCAGCCAGAGCTTTTAGCATGCCTGAGGTTGGATTGTAATGTCCATTTCCCTTGTACTCCTTCAAATTATTCTTTTCCTAAAACAGACAATTTCAGAATTCTTAGAAGGTGAGATATATGTGTTTGCTCGACTCAATTAGAATATCTCCATGTTGAAGTCAGAATTGAGAAATACCTCCAATATTTTTTACCCCTTGACGTCTGTGACAAGGATTATTTTATTATTGTGTTCTATGGGTGCTTTCTGCAGTGATATTGTTTCAGCCTTAATAGGCCATTGGGTTGGAGACCATTTTCCGCACCTGCAAGGAAAAAAAACTAAAATTAAATCTCACAAGGGCAATTCACTCAGTGAAGGGGAAGTTTTTTACTGCTCAACAGTGACACCTCTTGTTATTCAGCAGAATGTTGCTGATAACCTTCAAAGATAATTTAATGCAGTTTGCAGGACAGAGTACTGCAGGCAGTGCAGTTTCCCCCAGAGGAAAGGTTTTTCTTTCTTTCTTGGTTTATTCAGGAAAAAGCAGCTCAGCATCCAATCTATTGTTCCAATATGAGAGGCTCAGGAAACGAAAAAATTTATAGGGGAGCAGCTCAGAACAGTGAATGTGTATCGTCAGAAAATGCCTTTGTCATGAAATTAGATAAAGTTTTAAAAATGTCACAAAAGGAAAAGTATTGAAAAAGACATTTTATCAGCTGTGAGGTTTTCTTCTGAAGTGTTAATGTTTTTAATGTGATCAAATCAATATGTACCTTAAATTTTTTTTATTCATTCAAACCCTTCTTCATGTCAGAATTTTTTATTATCAAACTTTTCATATGCATAGATTCTACAAAGACCTATACCCAAAGGTCAGAAAGAATCTGGCTACTTGCACATTTAGTTAAATAGAATTTATAACAGCAACAATTTAATTTATTAACTTTTTAAAGTACTACTATAATGCAAACAAAAATTTAAATTCAAGAAAAGCCAAAGAACTGAAAAACTGAACTAAAAATAAAGTAAGTTTAACAAGTATCCTTCCATCCGGACATGGAATATGGCCTACCTTTCTGGTAGCTGCTTTAGCTGGCTCTGAGACTGTGTTTGGGATTTGGCCATGAAAAGTTTAAATAATCATTCTTTCTAGGCCAAATGCTGAGTGTTAGAACAAGAAATTTTGGCTCACATTTATCTCTATAACAGATGTTGATTGGCTAGCTGAAATTTGTTCATGCATTTTACGAGTAAGTGCACCCTTTTGCCAATTCAACAGAAGCATTTGTGAGAAATCCAAACACATCCATTTCTGTTGGAGCTCTAGCTTTATTCTGCTCATGGTACAAGTTCATTAGTGAAATAGCTGTAGATCAACTGAAAATAGCTTGGCATTTAGGTATCCTCCACTGGCACCAATTAGCATTATGGAATAACAAGATCTATGAAGAAAATCTCTGGGGATTATAGCGTAGATAGTCAATGTGTGAACAAAGAGTTAATTCATAGCTAATAAATTCTCAAGACACTGAAATGTCTTAATTGTGAAAGGGTTTAATAATTTCATGCCAATAATAGACAGATTGTAAATGGAAAGGTTTATTTCAAAAACAGCAAAAACAGCACAGAGAGGGTAACAGAAAAAGAAAAAGTGCTAACCTAGAGGGAAGAAAATTTGAAAGCTGTAGGGAAGATTTAGGACCAGCAATGGTTTTAAGGGCACACTCTTTATGTCTGTCATTATTTTTTAAGTGGAGCTTTAAACCATGCCTACCAGTAAAATGTTATACTTCATTATTTGTAAGAAATCAGCTACTTCGTTGTTTGTAAGAAATCAGCTGTTACTTTTGTCTAGTAGTAGGGAAATACTTCATGCTAAAAATCTGGGTTGCATGCTATGCCTGCATACCATAATAAAATCCGGCTGTCCAAGCTTTGCAATATGTCTTAGAAGTAAACAAATGTGAAAAAGCACATCAGACATGAAGAAAACAAAACCCCAGAGGTGAGACACATAACTCAAAATGCTCCTTATTTCTGGGCAGTGAAACTTGCCATTTTAATGATGACAGGGTTGTCTGTTGAAATATTTTGAGAAAAGCTATTTGAAAAATATTTTGGCCTCAACATCTAGATATATACACATGGGGACATTGCAATAGAGCCAGGAATATTTTAATGGTGATTTTTGGAATCACATTATAGCACCCTACCTATTTTCAGAGTCTTAAGGAATTAGGAGAATAAAAGTATTTAATTTTGTGAGTTGAGTTCTCTATCTGGAAGTGGATATATTCCATTTCTCTGCAACCAAGATGGGAACAGCTTCATATAATTAATCCTGTAAATAAATAAAGACCCATAGACGGGNGAGCAGATTTCATCCTGCAAACCCATAGACACATGAAAATTTGCATCCACATAGGAGAGACACATACTCAAGGGAAAGAAATATAGCACAATATAATACTTGAAATCAAACTAACACAAATGCAGAGACTAAATAATCCAATACTAGTGGAAGCTCAAAGTATCTGAAAGTCAAAAATGCACCTTCAGTAAGAAGTATTTCCCTTCCTTCTTTGGCATCCCTTGACCTATACATCTGATAGCATGTATAAGTCAAGGGATTTCTTTTAGATTAGTCAGAAAAACTCAAATTCTTGGCTATAAGACAATTTGCCAATACTCTATTAATCAAAATGTCTCTTTAAACATTTATGTAAACACAGGGTGATACCAGCCTAATTTTCTAAAGTATTTTATTTTCCCTAACTTTAGACAGCTAAATAAAAATTAAACATCTAATCTGAGCTAGCCATCTGGGTTACAGTTATACCCAAAAGAGGTGCAGACAGCCAGGCAGAGAGAAGGGCACTTACAGAGTGTCTTTGCCTGATATCCCTTTTTGCCATGAGCCCTTGGATAAGACAGCTCTGGATAGCTCTGCCATCTCCCTCTTTCAGCCATCACTGAAGTGTAAATAACTGAACCATGTCTCCCTCTCTTTTAGGTGAGACCAGCTATGTAAGATGAATTTCCAGCCTATGAGTTACACCTCCCCCATTACTTTTTGGCACCTTTGTTCTCTGCTGAAAGCACAAATACATCATTATTTAAATAGTACAAATGGAAGAGACAAATAAGGACTTTGCTCAGCTACTATATCTTTCCCTTGCTCTTTCTAAACAAAATTTGTGAGAGGCAGGTGAGATAAAATGAAGCATGGTGTTTCCTGCTTTGTGTGATTTCTACTGCTCTGGATTTACCATGGGAATTGTGCCACTCATATTCTCCCTTCAAAACAAATAATATGCCTTTAAATAAAATAGACTAAAGTAAATCCTTCATTTGGAAACTTAAAAAGTGCAGTTTTGTCCTAGATATGCATAACTATCAAAAGACAGTTCGGGAAAAAAAGAAAGAAAGAAAAGAAAAAATTAAAGAAATTCACCTTTTTCTTTATTTTAGACAGACTTTGAAGTTGTATAAGAACAACTGACCTGTTTCTGATGAGCAAGATATAAAATAATAACATTAATGTATTTTCTTGAAATCTTTAAAGTTTTATAAATTGCCCATGGAGGTTTGTGAACCAAGGTCACTCTGTGTCTTCTCATTCTTTTAATTATCTAGTTCCAGCCTGATACACTAGCCTTGCTAATTGGACACAGAGAAATCCCTTATCAGTGAGGTTAGAAAAGGACCTATGAAAAAAGTGTGGGAGAGTGCTTTAAATCAAAGAAAAGGAACAGAACAGAAGGAAAGCCAATCAACTGTACCCCTCCGAGCTGTGAGTTTATAGGAAAAGCTCAGCCTTGTTGGATGGAGGAATAAGTGGCCAGCAGGTAGTTACACGTCATTGACCTCTCCCTGATAGATACTGTTGTGAGAGGAGCCAAATGCAGATTCACACCTGCCCTTAATTTCTTGGGGAAGGGAAGATTTTAAGCAGTAGCTTGTGCTTTGGGGTGTGTAGGTGCTAAGTCCAATGTTAATCATTTCTATTGCCATATTCCCAAGAAGTTCATCCATGCCCTCTCAAAGCCTAGTGAGAGAATTAATTGTCCTGTCTGGTTTTTACCATTTTCATGCACATTTGACAGGTGTGATGCACACCAAAAAGTCTGTAGCTCTTTCAATCTCTGTTTCATAGGAAAAGAAATGTGCATATCTCTACTATCCTTGACTTTCCCATCCTTTTCCTTTCCCAGCACTTCTCCACATTCTTCAAGGTTGTCAGTGATTTTTCTTCTCTAAATCATGGCATGTTGTTTGAACCACAGCTCCCTTCCATCTCAGATCTTCTATTTTGAATTTGGATGGCCACTTTAAACAATTAACTTTCCCCTCTTCTTCTGCATTTTTAATATGAAATCTGTTTGTTCATCGCCTCTTCCATTTCTTGTCTTAATGCGCCTCTGCAGTGTATATGCCAGTATCTAAGACTTGTTCTTCTGCCTCTGCATTTTTTTTCCCAGTGCTCAAATGTTAGCTGTCCACAGAGATATCCAAAACTATATTTGACTTTCACAAGCTGTATTTAATCCACTGACGTTAGGTTTTTTTCACATAAAAACCCATATGACCAGCACCCTAATATATTGTCCTTAACACAGAAGGAGTGTATACATAAACTATTTCAGAAATAGTGAACTCTTTATTCATCAGAAGATATTACCTAAGCAAGGAAATCCCATTGTAACATCATGCAGTGTTCAAAAGAATCAGTCAGGCTTCCAGAGAAAACACAGGAGGTTATAGGAGAAGAGACAAGAAGACATTAACTTGTCAATAGGAAAAATATAATTACGGTTTCATATGTAGGAAATTTAATTGATTCTGTTTGGTTTTGAGACATGAAACTGAAAATCCTCAAAATTTTAACTGCTAAAATTTTCCATGGCATTTCCATGACATACAAAAGGTATAACATGGCCTTGGCATGTTGGCAAAATGCTGATTGAAGTGCAAAGTGCAGATCAAAGAGCAACCACCTGCAATTGCATTAACATGTTTGTTTAGCTAAATTTCTTCTGTATTATACTATTGTGTGTCTTCATAGTAAACTCTGCGTTTCACATCCAATGACCCCCTAGCTTCTCTTACATCCAATATTTTGAAGAAAAAAAACCTGAACTTCTGCACACTTGGAACTATGAGAAAGTTCACATGTATGTTGTCCATTGTGACACAGAGCTTTCCTTAGTTGTTTAAATGCTAATGTCTTTAAAAGTATGAAAGAGTTATCATTATTGCTGACTTCAAGATCTTCTTGTCCAGAAGCATCCCTTCATGTCAAATCCTTCTCATGAAAAATGTCAGGTGGCAAAAAACAACAAGTTCCATGCTGGATACTGGCACCCAAATGTCCCTACCCTTTGAACACAGTTCTAGCCAGCAAGCACTGTACACACAAATAAAGGAACAAATACATTATACTAGAGATCATATCCAACAGGCAGGTTTTGTGCAGCCATTTGTTTTGCAGAGTAAGAGGGTGACTTTGTACAAAAAGCTCTGTGCAACTGGCTGTGTCAGAGAATAGTCCTAGCACATTTAGCATCATCTTATGGTAATCCAAATAGCAGCTGAGAAGATAAGAGCTGACTCTATCCACTTTATTCAGGATTTGGTGTATTTCTACATTTAAAAATTTTAAATCCTACCTTCCCATAAATTCAATTGTACCCTAATTAAATTAGGGAAACATGCAAAAACATGAGACTAACACAGCATTGAGAGACAATCAGAAAGCTTTCTGACTTTTTTTCCCAGAAGAATAGTGCAATTTCACTTTTTTTCAATCTTAGATGCTTTCTTTTAAGAAACAGTTAATAAACTGAATACATTCCTGCAAAACCTTTCCAGAAGGTTATTCTTCCTTATGTATTTTATTCACACTGCTTAGCAGACTTGTCAATATCTCTTATTTGTTCTGTTTTCCTTCAGCATGGAGACATTAGACAGAATATTTTAAGGCATTCAACTCCAGGACAAAACAATCATAACAAACTACATTTTAGAGAAAGCACTATCATGTCCCTCTCTTGGCTCTTGTCTCCATTAAAAGGGGCCTCTCAATGAATTGGAAAATCCTTCTGGCAGAGATACATCTCTTTACAGTAAAAGTGATATTTTGCCCATGCGGTTTATGCTGACTACATGCATAAAAGTTGAAGGTATGAATAGAGTTGCTTATGTTGCTGGTTTTGTGAGTATAAAAATGTCACTAAACATCATATCTGCTAACTGGTGTAGGCATAATGACAAAAATGCTAACATGGATGTGGGTTTCCTTTCCACTGTAGTGATAATGAAATGGCATTAAACATCTAGTTTAATAGATTTAAGCTGCTGACACAGTCCTGAGAGATTTGAAAGTTGCAACAGGTCCATGGCAAATAGGTATCACAAGAAAGATTAATGTCGTTAAATGCAGATGTTTAGAATGGTGTATCATGCATGTCTCAGTCAGTGCAAGCTCTTTTTATCATGTAAAGAGCACATTTACATTTGTTCAGACTTGTGTTAACTTGTCACTCGTTTAGACTAGGAAGAGTCTTACACATAAAGCTAATAAAGTCTTTTTCTTTTAGACTGGCAAAAAATTAGAAGTAAAACTGACCTCTAATATGCACTAGCTGCTGGGAATAGCCTCAAATTAGTAATCTACAATGTATGTGCCTAAAGACAAGAGAATGGACTCCTATCCTGTGTGGATTAGATTTCTATTAAGTTTTATTTCATAGAAAATGAGGTATTTCGGCAGATACTGTGGAAGTTACCTAGATAATTTACAGCTTTTCCCATTTTCTTTACCATCACCTTCAAGAAAAACTTTTTAAAGCTGAAATTTAAGATTTACTGCTTCATCCATCCTCTCTTCATTCAGTCTTGGCTGTTGTCGAAGATTTGGTGAAACCATAATAATGAAAGGAAAAACCAGCAAACATGCCAACAAAATTTGAGATGGTTGTTAAACTTTGTTTGGTGGAAAGTAGCAATGAATGAACATTAAAAAGATCATTCTAATCAAAATAAAAATATGGTGTGGATGTTTATCTGAATGCTTCCACTTCTCTTTCTTTAAGGAATAAGGTTTTGATCTCCTCAACACTGTTTGGCTTAAACTTTAAAACATTAAGAACCACCTCTTTTATGGTATTTCAGTGCTTCTAATCCCTGCAAAGAGGGAGAAAATACTTGGCAGGTTTATTTTTGGTTTTGGGCAAAGGTTGAGAACACTCTTAAAAACAGAAATTTAGACTCAATGGCTGAACAGTGACAATATCTTTCCGGCTGAGCCTCTTGGTTCCCAAGAGGAGATAATATCCCCCCTCTATTACAGCAGCCAAGAAGAATGAACAGAGGTTTCAGTAATAAATATAGACAAAGAGACGTCTGGTTTCTTTTCTGCCTCAGAAGCTATCAGGAAAATTTAATCAGGCTTTTCTTTTCCAGTCAATCCTCTGATTATTTTAATACTTTCACATTCAGTATTGAAATTCTGTCATCCTCGTCAGTGTTTTTTCCTGATGACTGCATGCAGTCATTGCTAAACAATTTGTTAAACTGTTATATTTTTAGAGAGGTCTTTTATCTTACCATCTAATGGTAATACCATTGTGCAGGGGTTATAAGGAAAGAACATATCTATGATGAGGAAAAATCAAGCGAACGTAAGACATGAATATGTTTCTATCTCTTTCCCTTTGCCTCCCTATCTTCTTCTAAGCAGAAAAAAATAACTCATACCAATCAGATTTTTACCGTATACCTTGCCTGGTGTTTTCTTCCCTACACTAAATTATGTAGTGCTTCTGCAGAAAGTGTGCACAAGAGCTGAATGTAAATCAGAAAAAGATGCAATTGTGGAACTAAAAGGCAGTCACTTCTCTCTAAAACTAGGCTGCTATATGGCAGGCTCAGTCTGCTCACCTTATAAGATCATGGGATTACTGTAGTACCTCAGGTTTCTGTGCATGACAATACAGAATTTAAAATGCATCCTGTCCTTCATATGAAATAACTGACACAGACCTGAGTGAATGGGAAGGAAAAAGGGGTGACTTTACTGCTAGAGAGATAAAGGTATTTTCTACATTAAAATGAATGTGATAAAAATCAACTTTCAGGTTTTCTGTGCAGCTCAAACACAGAGCAACATAACAATCTGTACATTCTGCTCCAGTCTAGCAGGGGGGCTGAAGAGAGAAACCCCCTTTATTCCTGAATTGAAACATAAATAGCAAAAAAAGAGAAATACACTACATAAAATGTTGACAGCCATGACTGATCATTCACTTTAGCTTATAGCTTCCATCTCATGAACTTCTTTCATTGCTCCCTTTTTTACAATGTGCTTGTTAAAAACAAAACAAAACAAACAAAAATCATTTCTTGAACTAATTGCAAGGTTTTAAATACAGCAACCCTTACTGTCACTTTGATGATGCTCAATACTTGCATTACAGTATTTTACACAAAATAAAACAAATTACAAAGGAAGACAGAAAATCCTTTAGGCTAGTCTGTATCACTCATGACAACATTAGAGCTATTTTTTAAATTTATGTCAAAATAGCCAGTACATGTGTAATATACATCTTAAACAATCCTTTCATGACCTTTGGAATTTATAGATATTTATGGACCCTGGAAGGAACATTGTTAAAATTAAATTATGGTTAGTTGATTCATATTTTTACATTGCACATTCACTAGAATGGAGTTCTCACTGGCACATGGGCAGAAGAGAGTGTAACAAAAGTATAAAGAACATTCTCAGCTAATAATTTTAATGCTGTTTTATACCTCTGGTAAGAAAAGTCTAGCACAAACTCACACATGTACCATAGAAGTTACTACTGAGTCAATCACAATTCAAAAAATTAAGGAGTATTAATGATTCCACTGCATTCTGCTGCTTTGACTAGATGGATATTGCAAGAAAAGCACTCAGCCTCCTTTCTCACATTACTTATAAACAAAAACTGTTTCCTCTAGTTCATGGGAGAGTTGAGAAATGGAGTGAGCACCTTGTGCTGACTTGTGGTGAAAACTAACCTCTTCTACTTGTTCTTTTTCTGTTTGCAGGCACGTGGAACCATCTTTTCAACTCCAGCTTCTAAGAGACCCAAGATTTTTAAGAGCAAATTATACTCAAGCATTCTCAATGCAAATCTTGTAACTTTAGAAGACCAAAGAGGCCTTTGTCATCCCAGTGGCCTGAGCGTGTCCTGTAAGGTAGAAGGTAACGGTTCTGGAGAAGGAAGGAAAACTTGTCAATACTATGCACTGACAATTAACAGCTCTTGAAGGGTCATTCACAGCTACAGTTTTCTTTAGGAGCTAAAGCATCACATTCCCACTAACCCAGACACATTCCAGTGGCTTTGGGATGTCAGTGTATATTTACACCCATCACATTTAGCATCTAATTTAAGAAGGCCAAGTCTAGATTTATCCTTCTAACATCAGTATGTAGCCTGACATCTGAATTAGAAGACTGCTATCATCACTGAAATTGAAAGAGAAGACAGTCATCTCCAAGATCAGTCCAACCCACTTACAGTGTTTCTCACCCTCATCCTCTTTTTGTATTCACAATGTTTTTCAGTTTTAGTGTCCATTATAACCATGGGCTGTGTTCCTAAAATTAACAGAATAGCTTAGATTTGATCCAGTAACAGAATAGCTGAATAGATCAAAATTAATCCATGTGTTTCGAAGACATTACATTGTTTATGAAACTGCCAGTGGACAGAAAAAAATGTTCTCAAGGTTTTTTGTTGCAGAAAAGCAATTGTTCTCCTAGTCACGCTCCCACCAGGGATGTGTGTGTATGAGACTGATCCAGTGATTTCTTATACAACACAGCAGGAGCAGTGATCCATATAACCAATTATTCCTGTACCTTTACTGACATGGTGAATCATGTAAGTTTTTTCTTCAGATGATAATTTCATTGCTCTTTTAGTTTGTGCATTTATTTCTTTATTGTTTCCCTTAGCTGAACCTTTTGTGGCTTGAATCCATTAATGTTAGGTAATGAGGTGGAGATTCAGGCTTATAAAGAGGAATTAACACAGCCTAAATTGCAACTATATTATAGTACCACCATCTGTTTTACTCTTACGGAAAATTTACACATTCTCATTTCAATTAAGTGTGATAGTCAAAATAATTGTAAAATCATTCTGTCTCAGACATTACAATAAATAACGATAGCATTATTTCTCAGGAACTTAATAACACTTAGTGTAAAACATGTACTTCTATTCAAGTTTTATAACCTTATCTTTATCACCTTTTTTGATAAATATCACAGTATAAATAAAACAAATGGAACAGTTTCATTTTGTCAGCTAGGATTAAGGTAATATATTTAACACACAAATGGCCCACATAGTGTTGATTTAAGCAGGACTGAAAACTTTCTTCTTTTTTTCATTTGTCAGAGTCTTCAAGGCACTGCAAATTTTTTAGTCAAGCTTATACTGAAAACTCAAAACCTCATCAATGTTTAGGAGTCAAAACTGAGGTTTAGGGCCAAAGAAGAATTTTCCTTTCAACTACTCCAAAATCATTCAATTTGAGTTTCATTGGTTGCATTTGAATGACATAAAAATTGAGATGCTAGACACCTTGTAAAACTGCTGAAAGGAAATGTGATCTTATGATCTTTTAAATGCTTTTCTGTTTATGCACTATTGCAATTTGACAGTTGATTTGGTTTGGGTTTTTTTATTATTTTCAAAAAAACATTTCATTTTAAAAAAAATTCAAAAAACAGTTCACCAACAAGCCTAACTTGAGGCTCAGAACTGCACTATCCATCCTTGATGGATAGCTACTTATTTTCTACCTTAACTTTACAAATAAAACCAGTAAACTTGCATTGCTTCTAGCTTCACTTTTAATATGCTACATTTTGTGTTTCTTCCTTGCAATTCTCAGAAGCATTTCCAAACTCTTTGCTTGTTTGGTTTTATAGTTTCCTTGGACACAACTTGCTCGTCTGGTCAAAACTGTGTTTCCAACATGCCTGCTGATTTCTGCAGCCACAGGATTAGGCCCATATATTATCTGTGTATTTCTCCTTTTTTTTGCCAGCAGTTCTAGAAGATTTACAGGGCTGCTTTAAAATATGTAAGCCTTTCCATTATGGCAATTTATTCCCATACCATACAGTCCTTTTGTTGTAGTGGAGATGCCAACGAAGAAAATATCAATAACTTAAAACTAAAATTGTTTGGTTTAGTATTTTAAACCAGACTGGATTTTTAACATCATGTACTTTGGAGTCTACAAAAAAAAAAAAAAAAAAAAAGGGAGATAAAAAACATCACTTAAGTCTTAGTCTTTTAATCAGAATATAACTAGCAGTGAGGGGATCAATATTTTATTTATGCTTCTATGATCATGTTCAGATGCCTTAATGCAGTTGCTGAAATACCAGCAAAATAAATTGAATCCTGACCAGTCACGCCCCAAAATACGAGTGGCGTCTGTGAGGACTTAGGAGAAGCACAATTAACTTTGACAGTCTCAAGGACTGTCAAAGAAAGAAGATCCCACAAGGTAAGCCACCACAACAGGAACTTGAGATGAGCACAGGTGGCAGACAACACCAGACCTAAACGGAGATGAATGTTTGGAATTAGCACAGTGGACGAAATTCCACTGTGTAGACTGTGGCAAAAGTGCAGACAGCAACAATGGGAAGATGCCAGGCTTGGTGAGGCAGATGTCGGCAACCTATCTGTACAAAAATTCCCACCATGGCAAACCGTGAGAAGGGGAACATCCAGTTATACACATGGCTTCCCAAGTTGTGGGAACAGCATATAGACCTCGTGGATTCACAGTACCTGGATTCAATAAAAGTGATATCTCCAGAACACTCAGGGCAACCCACCACAAAGCAGACCAGAGTGAAGAAGGACCAGCAGAACACCGCAGGAATCCACATGGTGATATCTTTGTTTAATCTCTGTCTCTCTCTTCTGTCCTATTTATATCTCTCTACCTCACATTTACTGTGAAATAAAATATGTACTATTGACTTTGGTCTCATTTGCACCTTTATTTGGGCAGAAGTATTTCTTAATAATCAGATCCTAACAGCATCCATGAGGCACTATCCCTGGGGAATATTTTTTTCCTTGCCTCAAATGTATCAGCCCATTACTTATTCACACTGACAGACAATTCTAAGACTTCTAAATGAAAAATCTAATCATCTGGTAACTGTGGATGGCTTTGCAAACCCCCATCAGCTGCATTTTGGAGATCTAAACAAAAAATAAGATTACATTCTACCTCAAACTAACATAACTTTAAACCTCAAGGAATTTTTAGCTATCAGAAAAGGTTTTATTAAATATAATGAATTTCAGATCAAAAAGTTGAAGACCTTCAAAAGATATATTTGTTGAGTTTGACTGTAGGTAAGTAGTACACAGCATGACTCATTCATGAGTCTTCTCAAGAAGACTCTCAAGAGTCTGGAGAAAGTTCCTACACTTGCTCCAGACTGTTTTTCCACAGCACTTTCAACCCTTGGGTTGACTAATAATCCACAGACCATCCTCACCTTTCCAGATTACTTTTTCCATTTTTTCCATTTCATAATGAAATATAAAATCGTTAATCTATCAATAAGACCAGCAATGATAAACACTGACTACAGCTTTGCTGATTCATACACTCTCTAGCAGGTTATTCCTCTAGAACTAATTGGAGTGTTCTGTTTCTCTTGAACTGATACAATGAGCCTGCATCTTTAGGAGATTTGAGCTCGAAATTCAGGGTCTATGGAATAAGACCCAAATCCCCCTTTCTTCAAGACACTCTTTGTAAATAAAGAAATGAACAAAGAGCTCTTAATGTTACTTTGAAGACTTTACATCAGGCTCTAGAGAGAAATCAGGCACTTTTCCAAGAAAATATTTTACAGTCAGCACACTGAAAGCAGTCTATTGGTAACAAAAGGGGAAAAGCAAATTCAGCTGAATTAAAACTTCTCTAGACAAAAAGAGGGAGCAAAGATAACAACGATTAAGAAATAAAAACGCGGATATCGGTCATATTATTCTACTGCTGAAAAGTGCTCATCAGTCACAAGGAATTAGCTCAGTTAAAACAAAACAAAACAAAACAAAACAAAACAAAACAAACAAGAAAACAAACAAACAAAACAAATAAAAAAACATAATAAAGAAATCCCACTGAAAGTAAATGTTATAAGCTTTGTGCACATGGGCTGCTTGAAGAGTAGTAAATAAGAATAGTTAACATATACTACAGGTATATACATTGTCACATCAGGAGATTTACAAATTAACGCATTGTTTGGGACTACACAAGAGAAGAGAATGGCAGGCAATAGTTTTACCAAGAGGCTGGGGAAGAACTGACTTACCTGAGATCAATGAAAGCTTTCAGAGGCACAAGGAAGGTATGGAGGTGTTCTGTGAAATGACACTTCTGTGGAGTCCTCGAGGAGCTTTTTTTCAGGGCAATCCACTTCTGAAATATATACTTTTTTGGTAAATCTCGCTTCACTTAGTTGAAGTTTCTCAAGACTTGTCCTCCCAAAGAGAAGAGGTTACAGGCTTCACATTATAAATGGAAAAAAAAAAATCAAAGAATTTACACAAGTCCAGATGTTTACTTTTTATAAAGGGAGACTGCCTTTGACTCTTCATTCTCCTTGTTATATACTCATTCTTTCTCTTTAGAACCACTGCTGTCACATGCAATCACACACAAATTAAGGCTAACAGATGAAAAAATTGAGGAAATCAAATGCAGAATCTGGTTTTCTGCAGGACAGCTGCTATTCTTATTGAAAACAGGCAGAGTTTTTGCTTATTTTACTAAAAGCAACCCAGATATGTACTAAATATATAATACATAATATATACTTTATACATTTACATACATTCTATTTTCTGCCATCTTTGTAACCAAGACAAGAAAATATGTTGACAACCACCATTGCTTTCCTTTAGCCTGTCAGCTGTGTTTTTCTCTCGTAAAAGCAAAGGAATTATGTACACAGGGATTGTGGTCTGAGAGGCTACAGGGCAGACCTGACCAAAGAGGAGTCCTGCCTCTGGAGTTACACAGATTCAGTAATCTAACAGGATATTTCACAGTCAGGTTTTGTTACTGAGTTCATGCTAGACGTAACTCGTATCTATGTGCAAATGCTCTGCATTCCTCATGAAATAATCCATGAACATTCACTGGGCTTCTGTGGAAGGAAGAAAATCTCATACCACAACCACTGCTCATAAAAGGACTGGGAGAATTTGTCTTGGCTGTTGGTCTAAATTTAATTTATTGCACACAAATTAGTTTACAGCTTACATTTTATTTTCTGATCCTCTCTAAACTTTTTGAAAGGATGTGGAAGATAGAGGGGAAGTATCCATACATTTAATGAATACATCTGTTACACACAGAAAAATTATGAAATATCAAAAGCAGCCTAGTTTTGGGTTAATTCATTTGATGTAATCAGTAAAAGTCTTGCTGCTTTCAGTGAGTTTGGTGCAATGCCAAGTAATTTTAAAAGTCCTGTTTTCCCATTTTAAAATATGCTAAAATTTAAATTATATTGTAAACATGATCAACTTCGCCTTTCACAGAGACATGCTAGTCTTTACCACCTCCTTATATATTACATGGAAGCAATTTTTAAAATCGTAGCACTGCCTCTGCAAGAAATCTGTTTTAGCATAGACACTTTTCTTATTTACACCTATAAATTGTGAAAAGGAAAGTTAAATTCAAACACTCGACCACTTGTAACCTTGTTGTCTTAACCATCTATGGTTTTCTGTGACATTGCAAACTCAATATCCCAAAAGTCTAATAGAGAACTAGTCTTATTACCCATGTTTTTGGGTTTGTTTTCATTTTCTTCGGTGTTGTTTCTGTTATTGTGGCAATTCAAACAGGAAAATAATATCTTTTGATCTTTAAATAACCCGAACTACAGAAATGCACAGTTATAAAATATAATCCATCCTTCTTTTACTGAAATATGCTTTTCTGATACTGTTCTTTAATCAGCCATCTCTAACTAAAAAAATGGACCCATAGAAAAGACGGTAATATTTTTTTTCTGAATCCAAGGTTCTCATAATTTCATGTTAAGCCTAATCTTACTTAACTGCTCTGTTAATGGCCATTAGGATGGTAGCAACTGAATTCTGTTATTGGAAGGCCTGGCTAATATCAAAAAAGACACAGTGTCCACATTTATTTGAGGCCCATTTCCAAGTAAAATAAAGCTCCCACTACTAGGAAAAAAATGCATGTCAATTTAAAAAAAAGGTAAAATGATTGATCTATACCTAGTAGAAAAAAATAATATTTGTTAATGTGTGCTAGAACAGATAGATATCCATGTTCCACAGAAGTGGAAACTGAAACAATCAGAGAATAAATTGGTGAGTCAAGTGCCTGAATGGGGGCAGAGGAAGGGCCAAATTGCCTATATATCATACAGTCCATTCTTTGTTATATGTAAAAGGGACATATACTGGAGTCAGAAGGTTTTTTGAAATGTTTAAAGCAATAAAGTTAGCGGTACTAAATCTTCTTGAAAATACCATATTCTTATGCGTGCATTATTTTGTTACAGGGAATAGAAAAGAATCTTTTGTGGTCTTTTTTCATGTATTTGTCTCCAAGGGCAAAAGGAAGACCTGCTATATTGTACAAGAACTTAACTGCTAGAATCACCCCAGAATGTTCCAAGGCATGTCCCCTTTTTTTGAAGTCAGTTCCTAGTACACAGTTACAACACCTCTCTCTGCAACAGGGTATCTGTGGCTTTACCAATACAAAAGGTAAAAATAAATTTCAACCGAATAAGTGTTTCTGCCTTGCCTTATATGATCAAGCTAAATTGGAATCCTGAATCAAGCACTGAACTGGTTGATTCCTTACCTCAATATATGTGTGCAATTCCCTTCCTCTCACCCTCCACAAAGCAGCAGCCTCTACCCTTCCACATCCAGAAGCAGAAGCAAGCGCTTCCACATCTGTGTTCTTTCCAGAAATATCTCTCATGAGCCTTTCATTGTGAACCTTACTGCAGGGACTACACATTGACTAAATCTATGGCAACTCAAAAAGAAGGGGGGAAAAAGAAGGTGCCTACATAGTCCATGGACACACAAGAGCATGTGTCAAAATTTAATTCTGCATTTTGGGCCACAGCAATGGAGAAAAGAAAAACCTGTTAGATACTAGGGAAGCAGGAAAGGATCCAAAGAAGCAGGATGTTAAGGCACATTCACACAATCAGAACTAAATGAAGGATAGGGAAAGGGATAGGGTCTTCCATTCCAGCCCTCAGATTTTCAGAAGGAAATTTTTGAGCATCAGGTTCTAATGTCATACAAGAGCTGGATAAGGTCTTGGGAAACTGCTTAAGTACTGAAAAGCATTATTATTTTATAGGTAAAATTTAATTTTTTTAAACACTCTATAGTAGTTTTTTATGTCCTTCCAAATCTTGTATATTTTCTGGGCAGAGCTGATTGAAAAAAGGAAACACTGGTTTTAGATATTTTTGCAAAGAAATTTCCTTCAGGTGTTTCTGGTAGAAAATTAGTGGACTTGATTTATTACCCAGCTCTAATGTATACTTGCTGCTAGAACTGACTACACAGCATGGTATGGGACTTGGCCATGAGCACCTTTAAGTCATTCTGATTATTTTAGCCACTCTGCAATACTTCATAGGTAACACCACTAAGAAGAAAAAAAAAGATTTCTGACATAACAAAATGTATTTGCATACTCAGACCAAGAACAGGTGAGGGAGTCTGGGCTGCATTCCTGCAGAGCTAGAACAGCTTCTTTGTCCTCTTTTGGCTGTACACATTACCGAGCTTGCATAGCTCTGTGTTATTCAATCAATACTGCAGAACCAAAGGGAAGGAAAGTACCTAACATTCAGATCTTGTGAGTCCACAAGATCATTTTTTAAATTTACTTCTGCCAGCACTGATAAGTTAACCAGTTAAAAATAATGTTTTTTTCTCCAAAGGAATTTTGTAGCAAAGCAATAGAGGATAGCATGGAGTAATATACATTGAATTCCAAGTCAAAATTGTAGCAACAAGCATACATTAGAGCTGGGGAAAATTTCAAGTGCACTAATTTTCTACCAGAAGCACCCAAAGGAAATTTCTTTTCTAAAAAATCAAAAAATAGTGTCCTTTTTTCAATTAACTCTGTCCAAAAAAAATGTACAAAAATTGGAAGAACATGAAAAACTACTATAAATTTGGGTTGTTGGGTTGTTTTTTTTTAATTAAAATTAATCTATAAAATAGTCATGCTTTTTTTCACTTACGCTTAAACAGCCTCCCAAGACCAGTTGTATTAATCTTAGTGGCATAAATAAACTTATAGACAGAGAAGGGTTTGTATTGTCTTGTCATGGTATTTAGCAGTTGGAGAAGGCTGGATATTTCTAGTCCAAAGAGTACTAGACATGCAGTGTTTAGTGGACCACAGGCAAGTGGTTCACAAGTCAGGCAAACTGTCCCAGACATCTGTAGATAAATCTTTCCTGCTTTATACCTCCTTCTGCCACATGTTCCTGCCCCAGTTCTTGCTCTGGCTCTCACTTAGCTACCTGATGAGCACTAAAGCCATGAAAGTATACCTGCCAAGACTGCAGACTGGTTTTTTTTGCAAGTTAATGAAAACCTCAACACAATGTAAATGTTTCCAAATTAAAAAGAACTGTGCCATAACAAACTGCTTTTAGTGTCCCCTTTAAAGTCTTTATTAAAAAAAAGCACGGAAAATATAAATTCTGATGCTTCTTTCTCTACAGGTGCATTAGAAATGAGCAAGAAAACATTGAGAAGGGTTTGACTTTGTCACTGCAAGTACACTTACTGCAATACAAACCTGGATAAATTAGTGTGGACAATAGTTTCTCTGATCTTGATAAGCTGATAACAGGAGACATCTGAGCTCTCATGTTTCAGGGGATGCTCAGTCCCTAGTTGAATTACTGTTATTTTTTCCAAAGCAGCCAGGGCCCCTGCAAGTTTGACTTTATGTGCCAGCTCAAGCACATATTCTTAACAAATGATAGGTATGTGTTTCACATATAAACACACACACACACAAAGACATAAAGAGTCTTGAAAGCATGGGAACAAAAGAGTTTTTAAGATATGGTAAATTAATTACTATGCTATTCCAAGTTTAAAAAAGTTGTTTAATACAGTCCAACAGATACAAATCATGGCACAGCCCACAGAGGGTAAACCATGCATGTGTGACCATAAAGTAATTTCAGCTGTGAAAGACAGCCAAAATGTTCAGGTTCAAAAGATTTAGAGTTTTTGAAAAGTAAATAAAGTAGCTCAGGTATCTCACTAAGAAGAATGTGAAACACAAACGTCCTTACTGGAGAAAACTGTCATAACCCAGGTATCCCAATATTGTCATTAAGCAAGGAAATCTTCATATGTAGAAAGGTAGAAAAGTAATAAACTTGGACAGAAACACTCAGAGACAGGGAGCTGGACAAAAACGTTATTGATGCTGTACCATTTATATGCATATAGGCAAATATTAGAGTTTAATTTACCAGTACTTTTAGATAAGACTTTACAAATGTCGTTTTTCACTGCTATTTTTCATATGCCTCTGAAATCTGCTAATGCTCATCCATATTTAATGGTTATTCCCTTGCAAAATGTTTATATGTTAGCTTAAAAATTATACTTGTTTTTGTATATGTTCCCTTAGAGCTAATTCTGTATTCTAGAAAGAGTATGTTAAAGCAGCAAGAGTAAGCATTCAAGATAATAGTTTTCTTTAAGGATCTTCTTTTAGCAGTGCAGCAGATAAAGTAACAAGGAATCTGCCCAGCAGGTGAATTTCTATTAAAGACTTTCTGCATCTTGGCAGTGGCTCACAGCATTGACATTCTTTCACAAAACACTTTGTATCAAGGAATCAGCATTTTTCTAGTGACAAGTCATTTAATAAAACTCCTGACATGGCCCAAGTACAATGCCTAAACAACAGTGATGCAGTTAGGATAGTTTAAAAGGTGTGCAAGAACGTAAGTTTATTGGCATCTGTAAAAATATCTGCAGGACACACAAAGGATGGTGGCTCACTGGAGAAAACAAGAGGTTATTGGTTTTGCAGCCTCATGATTTTGCTCTCTGCCTCAACCTCTCATGAGGCAGAATGTTTCCTGCACGTTCCAGAATCACTCTTCTGAAATGGGAGCCTCATGCTTTCTGAGCTAAACAGCTTTCAGCCCTGTCTGACAGCAGTGCCTGCTTTTAGCCTGTCATTAGTCAGCACACTATCAGACCTGCTCTGTGAAAGCACGATCACATCAAACCACAGTTTCACACCAGTGGACGCATCCAATACGCTCATGTGAAGAATGCACTTGTTTCACATCTGCCCCAACCTGCTTTTATATTCCTCATTGCCTAGCAAATAAAGCCTCCTGCAACACAAAGTATACTCCAGGATGATGCTCAGCATATTACCTCTGTGGTGAAAAGACTTCACAGGCTGTCAAATAAATTCTTCTTAGGACACCATCCTAAATTTCCTTTAAGCCACAGGAAATAAATTATTTTATAATATATTTCCAAACACATTTGTCCTCTGAGTGCCCCAAGAATGTTTACAAACTGCTGTGCAGGCTGGATAGTAAAGCAGTTCTGGTTAAAAGGTCAGTTTAAGGGTTTAGGGCAATAATGGCCCAGTTTATAGAAGTGAGGAAGCAGAGGCCATAGAAAGGTAAGGGCTGAAAATGAAGCATAATAAAAACTACAATTTCGGCCTGTTGTTCTACAGGAATGAACAATATCATCCACTCCTACTTTTCCCTGCTGCCTAGAAGGACCTTGTTATAGCTGCAGTTTATAATGTTTTTAAGTTTTACTTGAAGGTAGAAATTTTTCCTTTCTATGGGCAAGTATGCAAACTACTCAGGTAAGTTTGGAAAAATAAATAAGCTGACCTGAATACTTCAGGAAAATTAAAAAAAAACTGTATTGGAAAGAGAGGATCTTCAATTCATAAAGAGAAGATGGATTTTTTTTATTAAGCAAATAACAGAAATCTGAGACTTTCTGTTCCAGCTCTGTCACAGGCCCTTTTGTGACCCTGACCTGTGGTCTGAATGCATTTTTCTTGAAGTCAACAAGAGTTTTATAACTGTCTTTACAAGAATCAGCATGATTTAAGAAATTTCAGCAGCACTTGTTGACCTCATATCCATCATGGAACAGCACGATGCAGACACACACCACTGAATCTGAGCTCATGGCATTCAGCTGGTGCAGCGTGGCCCCTTCCCATGCAGAGATCCCAGCTGGGGATGAAAACAACGTTACCCAGTGCCATGCTGTGCCAGTGCTAGTAATCTCTCCCTCTCAGCCCACCTACACAAGAGACATCTTGACATTATAACAAAGAGACTAAATGAAAGACAGACACTTGACAACTGGACCTGGCAGCTCGCCATTCCACAGGAGTCAGTGCAATAAATGACGGTGCAACTCACACATAATCTAAATTATCATTGCAGAAGTTTATCTCATTTTTCTTTCATCCTGTAGGAATGGCCCTTTGTTACTGTGAGTGTGAGAACACCCTTTGTTACTGCAAGTGTGGGAACACCAAAATTACCAATATTTTACCTAATTGACTGAATTTAGATTGCTACACACTTGACCTGATTGATGTCAGAGCCAAACAGCTTTCTGACCTCACTGCTGCCTGATTTAGCTTTATTTTAGAAGGGATACCTTCCAAACAAAAAAATATTCCAAATTAAAGGAAGATAATTTTAATTTAGGTCTAGTACAGCCTGGAGCAAAGGTTTGTGCCCTGTCTCCATCACTTTCACCACTGTCAAAGCTGCCGGCCTGCAACATCCTCCTGCTGGGTGCCCAGTGCCAGATGTTGTCCACCTTCTCCTTCACCTCTGTCCTGCCCCACACTGGATTCATCTACTACAGCGACACTGGAGGCCACGGTGGACAGCTTCCATGAGAGCCAGGATGCGAAGGTGGGGTATGAGCTGAAGGAGGAGATTGAGCACAGATTCAACAAGTGAAGCAGGTGAAGCTGCTGCCAGCACTGCTGAACAGGCTGAGGGAGAAGCGGGGGCTAGCAGTACCAGAAGATGAAGGAACCCTTGGGGCTGACAGAGATCCACAAACAGGCCAACAGGATGAGCTCTGGGGAGATCGAGGAGGACGCTGACTCAGGTTCAGCCTGGGCCACCTGGGCAAGGCCAGCAGTGGCCGCATGAACCAGACTCAGGTCACCAAGGCCACCAAGGCCCAGATCAGCAGAACCCTGCAGAGAACCCTGCAGAAACACAGTGTCATCTACAGGGGCAAATCTATGATTCAGGAGCACAGCTCGGGCACAGCCTCAAGCATGGCCTTCAGCCACCTGCAGAGGTTCAAGATCGTGCGGCCAAGAAGTGGCTGAGGCCAACCAGAAATATTTCTCCAGAATGGCCAAGTTCTTCTAGGTGAAGTGGGACAAAATTGGGGTCCCCATCCCCCTGGAGCCCCCTAGAACCCCCAAATCCCACCCTGCAACCCCCTAATTCCCATGGTTTCCCCCCCAGTATTACTTTACCAATCTTTTTTATAAATATTGGAATTTATGGTAGAAGCATTTTAGGTGAGTTTTGGGGTGATCGAGGGGAGGTTGGGGTGGGGGGGGGTTCTGGAGGGATTTTGGATGGTCCTGGATGGATTTTTGGGGGGTCCCAAATAGATTTCAGGACTCCTGGGAAAAAAAAGTATAAAAAAATGACTGAAATTTGCAGAAAATTTTGTGCCAGAAGATACACTATGCAGCATAAGAGACCTCTGGCTTCAAGTAAGATGCCCAACAAATCTGAAAAATACATTGCCCAATGCTTTAAATGCAGCTGAATATTCATTAGACAATATCAGTGGGTTTATATCTACCTAATTTATTCTGCTCAAATGACACGCCTGGCTTCAACAGCATTTACACAAAAAGACCTGGGTCATGAAAGTTTACTGGAAACTAAAACACTGAATAAAAATATATCATGTTTATGAATGTTTTCCAGGATTTCATACTTGCTCCTGCTCCAGCAATAATCCTACTTTCTGTTTTGCAGGCCAAATGCTAGGAAGCCTCTTCCCTAGCTTGTTTTTAATAATACTTTTTGTATGAGAGTTGAGTTCATGACCCTCTTGGCTGGTAGGAAGGGACTGTCCAGTCAACAGTCCTTCACATCCTGCTCTGCCAGGGTGATGTGTGTGGGAGCGTGCTCCTCTCCCTTCCTGCCTGGGAACCAGAGCGGGGACAAGAACTGGGATCCAGTCATCTCTACATGTTCCTCCTGCCCTTTTCCTTCCCTCTCAAGAGGGCCTGAGACACTGTCTTCTCACTCTTCAGCTGGGAGGGAGAAAAGAGTTAGAGATTCAGCAGCATATAAAGACACAGGGGACTTAAAACATGGGAAGTGTTGGTTCCAAGGTCTCTCTGACTAATGGGGCTGCCTGGCCTTTTCGTGGGAAGGCAAAATGTCCCATTAGACCAAGGCTGTGACACTGATAGCAGAAGGCAGGCGTTCTCCCTGCCTGCATCCTCATGGTGAAAACTCTCCTATTCATCCTCTCTGAAAACCTGCTCATGACAACCACAGGCACCGTGGCACTTAAATCCTATGAATTACTCTGTTGCTGCCCATGAAAGACATGCCCTTGATGACTGACAGAAAATATGATAAGAAATGGCTTTTTGAGTTAGGAATTCTTCCCGACCTCCCCCATATAGCAACAAGTGCCGCAGACAGGGAGCCATTTGTAGCTGTCACACTGTGTCCCACCATTATTGCAACATTGAACTTGAATTATGGAGCTGCAAAAAGGTGGTGGATTTTTGAAAGCATGAAGATAATCTTACACTGCCATACATATACACGCTTCCCAAGATTCCAGGTAAACACTGAAATGTAACTTTTTTGTTTGTTTCTCAGCTACAATCCTGAATTGCTTTGTGCCAGATAGCAAAGCTACTAGGAAATATTTTCTGAGAAATTTTCAAAAGCTTTCTAAAAAAACACAATACTTCCCAATTGTAGAGGGTATATCTGAAAAAGCAGAAAGAGTCTCTGCAAAATGAGGAGGTGAAATAAATTTACAGTCCTTCAAGAAGCTTAAGAGAAAAAAAGACCCTTCTTTTTCTGCCCCAGAAAAAACAGCCTTTAAAGAGGGCTTTGTTGGTTTGGTTTGGTTTGGTTTGGTTTGGTTTGGTTTGGTTTGGTTGGTTTGGTTTGGTTTGGTTTGGTTTGGTTTGGTTTGGTTTGATTGGTTTGGTTTGGTTTGGTTTGGTTTGGTTGGTTTGGTTTGGTTTGGTTTGGTTTGGTTTGGTTTTTCCCTACTTTTTGCATTATTTTGTTAAGGAATCTGGAAATAATATTTTCAAGAAAAAATAATTTCAAGTTATAGATTAGATACTGTGATTCAGGATATCTTGTATTTCATGAATATATTTTACTTTCATCAGATACAGAAATTTGTCATTATAGAACATATACCATTTAATAAAAAAATAATGTCAAGGAAAAATTTGGTTCTCACTGCTGTTTCTAAGCTTAAATTCCCCTCTGGAATTTTGACTGCCATTTGAAAAAAGTTACCATACTTCTACTTATGTACAGCCACAAGAATTTCTAATAAGAAATACTCTCTAAGAATTCAGTAAAAAGACATTCTCCAGGTAGAAAATCTATCACAACTCACATTAAAGTATTATAGCCTGACTTTACAATTTATCTATCAGATTTTTTTTCAGGAGAAACTCACAGCTAAATAATCTATGCTTCAAAGAATGGAAGTCATCTGGCTTGGCAATGGATTAGTGATAGCAGATAATTCACCCGGCTAAGTAATGGATGATAGATAATGATATTCACAATATTCAAAAATAATCCACAACAAAATAAAACACTATATTTTAATGATAGGTAGTTAACACCCAGATCAAAGCTAATCAAATTTATTTTTACAAATTAATTATCTGAAAATGTTAGCAGTAAATTATCTGTAGATACGCTGTGATATTTTCGTAGTGTTTAATGACTACATTTTAGCCAGAGGTTTATTCACAAACTGGTGAACAAGAACTCATTATTTATGGCTGTCCCTGTGAATCACACTGGACAATTTCTGTTCCAGGACTCGGTGACTGGCACTGTGCAGAAAAAAGAAGAATCCCATTTTCCTACTGTGATATGATTTGCAAAATCTCAAACTATATTCAGTCAGCATTACAGCACCAAAATAAAAATGGCTTTTAAAAGATCCAAAGATCCTGAGAGGACATTTTTGTACAAATATTTCTGTAACAAGTTACTTAGTTTTCCTGATACTCCTGTTTCCATATATACAAAAATAAACAGAACTTCACATAAACAAAATTTCACACCCCAAAGTCGTGTGGGCACAGAAATAAGATGCCAGTGGGCAATAAACTTTATTGACAAGAATATTTACAAACATTATTTGGCAACAGTTACCCCCAGCTGAGCCTTACACACCTCCTGAGCTGCCACACACACACCAAGGAAGTGCATCAAAACCATTCTAGAGGCAATTACAGCAGGAGGAAGGAGTGAGGAGGAAGGTGTGTATTACATATAGAGAGAAAAAAAACCAAAACAAAAAAAACCAACACCACTACAAAACCACTTTAAGATGACCTTCTTACTCTCTGGAAAGAAAATTTTCTCTCCAGACTGCAAGTTCAACATTTTGAAATTTCAAGGTGGTGGAAACAGGCCTGCAGGGAAATTCCTGGCACAATCTTCCCCTGGCAGGGAATTGTTTTTCAGACAAGAAGCAAGAAGTGATGAAAGATGTTCTTAGGCCATGAATAAGTTTTGGTTTCCTCACTACTAACAGATACTGAAATTAAAATAAAATGTTCCCAAGGTCTAAGAAAAAGGAAGAGGTAAAGATTTTCTGTAATAAAACTAGATGTAGGAATTACATTTGTGTTTCACTCTTGTTTGTCATATGCTTTCATATGCCTAAACTAGCATCCACTTGTGCAAACTGATGGAATTGTAGAATCATTAAAGATCTTTTCTAGCCTTAAATTCATTGAGTCCACCATTAACCTGGCACTTGTCAAGTCCACCTCTAAGTAATGTGTCTAAGCACCACCATAGTACTAACATATAAAAAATGCATTCTCTAAGCAGCTGAAGAAAACCGCTATTCTAAATCTCAAGATCTTTGCAAAATTTGCAGCTCCATTTCAAAAATCCTTGTCTCCAAACCCTCTTCTCCAAACTATTCAAACTTTATCTGAACCCCAGTGAAAAGACAAGACATTAACTAGAGTTCCAACAGTATACAGATGACTTCAAGGAATGACTCCTTTAAACCAGTAACTAACATGATCTCCCAGTACTCATGACCACACAAAGCCAGAAGCTGTTTGGGACATGGAGAAGACGGGAGAGAATGGACAGGAGAGAATGGACAGGAGAGAATTTCCTTCCTTTATGATGCTAGGATCACCGGATCATCATGGGGTAATAGAAAAATTCAGACTGGAAGGGACTGCAGGCGGTCTCTGACCCAGGTCAAAGGTGGGTCACCAATCTCGACAGACCATAAACCAGCTAACAGCTGGGACTATTTTGAGACCTTTATGTACTACTGTCCCTAAAAAGTTGCCTGGTAGATTGTACCCCATCCTACCAGACTCTGACCCTATCAGGCTGACCATGGTGACCTGTGACTTTGTGGACATCTGAACATTCCAGATACATCTGAGGATTTCAGTGAGTGCCAAAATAAATATTCTACTTCCTTCAAAACACCCTGCATTCTCTTTGTTGAAGGCAGAAGACAGACACTAACTACCCCAGAGACTTCTTCTCCATGCCTAGGGTTTTCTATAAAGGCAGTTTTGTACTGCAGTGCTGAGGCTATTTATAAATGAAGGAATGTAACACAGTTAGGTGCCAGTTCTGCACCTAGATTAGAAGAATTATTGTCTTCTGAGACAAAATCAAGGCACTACCTCTCATGAAATTCTTTATGCAAGTAATTATATCCAGCCATGCATACTCAAGCAAAATATAACACAAAGAAAGTGAAAGCAAAATGAAACCACAAAACTGTACACTGATAATCTTGTGTCACTTACCAACAGAAGAATAAATAAGAAACTGGACAATGTCATTAATTCAGCTTGCAATATTGAAGAGAAGTTCATATAAACAAAGAACATGGGAACATGCATAAAACCACACCATCATTTTTACATTTTATTTGAAGAACAAAATCGCACCTGACAATTTGCACTTGGCCTTGTCATGCTCTTTCCTGCATCCTCAATGTCCTCTGAATTATGGACTGTATTTCTCAACAGAAAATTATATTTATCTTTCTCCCTTTGAAATCCTGTCACTGCTTTAAAACTGAGAACTACTGGAAAATATCAGCATGCTCACTTAGAAAAGGCTGATGGTTTTCCATCTCAGGTGAGAGCACCAAATAAGGCATTCATGGATTTCAAACATAAGCAATTACACTTTTATCTTCTAATTAAGTATAGTTTCTGCTGCTTCCTCTACTCCCTGTAAGAAACTGATATTTTTTCTCTAGTGAACCAAATATTGTCTGGCTGTCTCTGACATTTCTATCCTTTTTGGAGAGACTTTCCCACCTGATAAAAACTTCACATAAAATTGAAGGGGGAGTTTACAGATAGCATCTGCAGTCTGTAAGCCCCAAAAATACAGCGTGGAAATAGGGAGCAGGAAAACAGAAACACAAGGATAAAAGGGGTGGGGGTTTTTTCTGCTTTCTATAAATATGTAACAACTCTTTCAGGGCACCTCAAAACTGACAAAGGACTCTATAGATCTCATCTACAAAGGATCTCTGTCTTAGATTTCTTATGTAGGGTTATGCATACTCTCAAATTCTAGACAGAGTTGATTGGGGTCATATAAGAGAAAAATAAAACTAACTTACAGTGCTAGCTTATGATTTAGGACAAGGGGAACGATTTATTTTTCTCCATTGCAAACTTGACTGTACCATCTTCAGTAAGTTGCCTCACCTTCCTATGCTTCCATTTCTCATCTGTAAAGTCAGGACAATAGCATTTTCCAGGTATACTGTGAGGGAAAAAATACATTAAAGACTGGGAGATTGCCCCGGTAGTACAGTGGCTAGAACATAAAGGAGCCAAAATAGAGTTTTGCTATTGAAGGTTGTCATTAAAATACTGAGTAGTGCTCCTTATTAGAGCTGGCTGGAACACTTCCCATCAAATACATACCGATTTCATCAGTTGGCTTTCATCAGAGCCAAAAGCTTTTTAAAAAATCTCAGTTTTGACAATGTTTTTGAAGGAAAGGTTTCTTTAATGCGGGCTGGACACCTCAGTTATTTCCAGAGACAGGGGTCATGCCTTTCAAAGCATCTAAGAGGTTTATCTTTGACCCTAGGAAGAAGAAAAGGTTGAAACCTAAAAGGCTACTATGCTACACAATCACCATTGTCCAGCCAGTCCTGCCACTCCTGACTCAGAACACAATGGGGAGAAGAACTCCTGTGCAAAGCAAAGAAAGTGCTTCTTCCAAAAAGGCCATGGAAATGAAACTGTTGGGCAGGGTTTTCAGCAACTGCCAGCTAATCCATTCAGAGTCAGCCAAAGTGCTTGGTCTAACCTACCAACTTTGGCATAAGTATCAACTGCAGCCTGATTATTCAAACCATAATTATTTAAACCTGCATTTGCAGGCCCGTGTAGTTGCCTTCTATCTACATTTTTCTATTTTCTTTCCCCAATCCCACATCAAGGATATACAATTCCACTTACACAACATTGGGACAGTTTGATCCAGGGGAAGTTTGGCAACTTTTTTTTTTTTCAGTTCCTGTATGCACACTTTAAGAAGTGTCCCTCATGCCCAGTGGCTCAACAGTTCAAGCAATCCCACTGCTCCTGCAAATTTTTTCTTTCTTTTTTCTTTTTTTCTTTTTTCTTTTTTCTTTTTTCTTTTTTCTTTTTTCTTTTTTCTTTTTCTTTTTTTCTTTTTTCTTTTTTCTTTTTTCTTTTTTCTTTTTTCTTTTTTCTTTTTTCTTTTTTCTTTTTTTCTTTTTTCTTTTTTCTTTTTTTCTTTTAAGGAACTAGCACTAATTTAAGTGTAACCCAATTTAAAGCACAGCTATACTGGTACCAGCTGCATCAGGGAGCATATGAATAAATGTGATGGTTTCATTGTCTAGCTTAATGTACAACAGGCATTACTGTAGGATTAAATAAAAATTAAAAATAAATTTTTAAAAATCACAAGAAAAACATCTCACGACCTTCCTACCCCCTACAAATGCCTTCGGGTTTCTATCTAGCTGCCTCCTACTTGGACGGAGACAGGCGAAAACCCCCCTATGCAGGAGCGGGGGATGGAGCGCGAGTGCGGGACAGAAGGGTTCAGGCTCCACCTAGTGGGAACAGCCTCCCATCCCTGGTAGAAACCGCTCCTGGATGGACAGACTACGCTCCTACACACGGCTGAGGGCTGGCAATCACCCCCAGAAAGGACAGCTGGAAGGACAGATCCCTGTTTAGAAGCTGTGTTCCTCTCGGGCAGACCCGATGGCACAGCCCCTGCACTCAGCATCCCGGTGATGCCCAGCATCCTGGGCTTTTCCTTCATCCCAGCTGATGAGCTGGTCCCTCACCATACTGTGCCAGTGGGATGGAGGAAAAGGGCACAATTTGATCCAAACAGTTTACTGGGATCTGCACATCCCCGAAATGACCAAAAATTACTCTCTACTTCCAAAGCATTTCAGGGAAGAGTGATGCTTCATAAGCAAATGTGGAGTTTCCCTTCAATGTTTAATCTCTGTCTCCTTTCTCCCTGAGGCAGCAACTCAAAGAAAATGACCCTCAAAGGGTATGATTTTCTGCTTCATACAAAGCTTGTTATCCTGGGGCTGCTTTTTCTGTTTCCTCTCTTCTATTCTCTTTCTCCCCTCCCCTCTCCAGAACAAAAAAGATCATACATCTCATCAGGATCTGTCTTCACAGGAGATTCTTTTTTTTTCTTCTTTTGACAACTTTCTTTTCATAAGGAGAAAAAGTATATTTCTTTTTTTTTTTCAATATAATTGTATTCTGCTTTGAGTACTTTGATATAGTAACGACTGTCATGAAGTAGATATGCTGCTTTCCATTTTATGAAAAAGATATTTAATCTGAAGTACTAATCATTTAGTCTCATGACTTTTCCCATCTGTTACATGCTTCTTATTTTTGGTGGGAGGGGGTTAATTCTGGATATTTATTTTGTGGGCAAAGTTTCAGATTAATTATCTCTAGTGGAAAAAAATCTGTGCCTAGCATGTTAAAAATAGCCCTTCCTGAATTCATTTTTCTTTTTAAGGAATTTTAAAGTCCTTCATTTTCGCCTCTGTAGAAAGTAATTTTTTGTAATTATGATCTAAGGATAGAAGAGAGTCAAAGATTCAGGGAGATTTAACATCTTTTATTAGACTGAAACAGACAGAAAGAAGAGCCAAGGCTTCACATACATGCACTTAACACCTGAATGATGCCCTGCAGACCCCAGAGCAAGTCTTTTTTGCAGTGAAAATAATGTGGATATTCTTTAACTCCCATTGTATCTCTTCAAGTAACTCACAGGATTGCAAGGAGTACCATCACAGATTTGTATCTTTCCAGCTAAGAGTAAACAGGAATAAGAAATCAAAATCTGAACCCTAGAGATCAGTTTTCCATAGACTCCATTTTAAAAATTTAAGTTATGCAGTGAAATTTAAAAAAACAGGTTTTGTATCCACATCCTGACAAAATTAAAGATCATGTCTGGTGGGTCAGAGGTCTAACAGCTCAGTTGAGTATGTCGATAGCTTTTCTATCTTCGTGCACTGGTCACATCATTTATCTGTGCTAGTGCATTTGGGCCCCATTCTGTCTCTCTTGCAACCAGAAATAAAATCTCTCAGCTTTCAGCTGAATAAAGGTTTATATAAAAATCCAGCAGAAGGCATCTAAAAAGGCAGGCAGCTCTAGGAGAGGTTTGGATTTGGATACAAAGCTATGCTATAGATGCTTGGACACAAACAGCTTTTTATCTGGATGGATCCAGCATAGGAGAGATGCTCTGACCCTGCAGAAGAGGAACACAGGACCAGGCACCCCAACTGCTGACATGCAGGCACATATGAACCATCAGGAATGACACTGTATGCTGCTAACAGTCTCACTAAGCGCTCCAAGAGGTTTGCTATTTTCTCTCCTTGTCTTTGCAAGATTTGAGTTATGCTTTCTGTGTTGTTTTGTTAGCAGCATTCGGTTATGTTCATGCTACTTACTGTGTTTGCTGCTGCTTGCATGCTGTGCCTGTTTTTGCTAAGTTCTTGCTTCTATGAAACCTACTCCTTTAAGTAGCGTGTCTTTCATCCCCTCCACACTTAAACAAAAAAAGCTGGAGCTGATGGTATAAGGATTTTGAGACCTTTAAGGCCTCATTTTCTCTCTACTCTGCTATTGTATCCCATTACATTTATCTCCTGCCAAAAGGAGCAGGATCAGGACCTATTGTAAGCTAGGAGAAAATAAAATTTCCCATATAAGTTGCACCTCTGCAGGGTAAAGGGGACTAGAAAGATGAATTTTGCATGGGAAAGAAAGCAAGTATGAGGTAGAATTGTACTCATCAAATGAAAGCCTTGCTCAGAGAGCTGGTAGGCCTTGTGAGGGACAGCTTGCCCAGGAATCGGAAAACCAGTCTTTCCTTCTATGCTAGCTCACAGTATTTGAAGAAAGCAATAAGAAAGAGAAGCCACCCACAAGAGATAGGATTTCTCTGTCCTGAAGGCAGATAATGAGTTTGTTTCATGGATTCACCACATGAATGTCTCTATCATTCCTTTCTCCTCAGGGCAAGGACTCCTCTCATTCTTCCCCTTCTCCAATGTGGGAACCCTCCCACAGAAGACAGTCCTCCATAAACTTGACCAACGAGAGTTTTTCCCAGGTGCTGCAGTTCTTCATTAACTGCTCCAGTGTGGTCACCTCCCATGGCTGCTGCTTCAGTGTGGGTCCCCTGGGGGCACAAGTCTTGCCAGCAAACCTGCTCCTGTGTGGACTTCTCTTTCCAATGGGTCATGGATTCTGTCAGAATCCAGGACAGGCCTTCCACAGGGCCACAGCCTCCTTTGGCCATCCACCTGTTTCAGTGTGGAATTCTCAGTCTGGTTGATATCTGCCCCATCTCGATGGTCCTCATCAGGGGCTGCAGTGGAATCTCAGCTCTGGCACCTGAAGCTCCTCCTTCTCCACCAACCTTGTTGTCTGCAGAGCTGTTTCTCACACTGCTCTCACCTGTCTCTTGTGTTGCAGGTTGTTGTGCAGGTTTTCTGCCCTCCCCCATCGTAACTCTGTTACTTCAGAAACACTACTACCATCACTGATCAACTTGGTCTTGGCCAGCCGTGGGTTCATCTTGGAGCCAGCTGGCATTGGCTCTGCTGGACATAGAGAGAGCTTCCGGTAGTTTCTCACAGAAGGTAACCCCATAGGCCCCCCACTACACCAAAACCTTGCCAGGCGAACACAAGACAAGTAAACATAACAATATTCTCTTTCAAGTACTGTGTTTGTTTTGAAAATAGTGCAGACTTTCTGTGCTACTTTTATTTTTTTAAAGGCCATTTCTCATTAAAAGAATAGGTGGAAAATATGTCATCAGCTATTTCAAATACATAAAGTTCCACACCTGCATAAATGTCTGGAAGACCTAAGGAACAACTTGTGGGTGGTTTTGTTCTGTGTGTTGGTTTGAATCTCCTAATAAAATAAATTTTCAACAAATATAAAGGTAGATGCAGAACATTATTACTGAACCTTGTGCATACAGATGTTACAGCTGAGGTATATTAAATAGGCTACACCACCTGATGAATGGCTTGTGCATGTACAGGCAGGAACCAGGTGAGTTAATGAAAAACTGCTATAATTAAGTAACCTTTCTCATGGTGTATGAAATATTGAAATTTTGTTTGAATAGGTGAAGTTAAAAAAGGTATTTCTGTCAATTCCTAAAATAGACATTTTCTTAATATAGGGCACTCTGTATTGAAAGAAGCAAAGCTACTTCACAAAGACATAGTTAATCAAATGTTGTCAGTGGATATTTCTGATTTTTAAGGCCATTGCCACTTACATAAATAATTATGAATTTTTTTAACTATTTCTTTATAAATCAGTGAGAACCTTAAAATATTAGGGAGTTTTTTGCTTATTTTTATCCAATTACCAGCGGCCTTTGTATGGATAAAAATGAATTCAGTAGCATGTGAGAAGTACATGAGGACTGAGCTCACCCAGGCTCCCTGCCTCCAGTCCCCCAAGCCTTCTTTCCTCCATCTCCTCACACTGACCCTGCTTCTGGTTTTCTGGCGTCCCGCACAAGAAAGACTAATTCCAAAGGCACTTGAAGACTAATTCTCAAGGCACCAATCATTCAAACGGTATAGGCTCATGAACTGTCCATGTGAAAATATAGGTGGTTCCCCCTGGGTTTCCAGTAATGCAGGCTGCAGGCTCTTCTATGAAACATTCTGCAGCAGAATAGAAGTTTCCATTACATCATGGATGGAAAGACTTTAATATTGATCTAGCGTTTTATACAAGGAAATAGTGTAATACTGCCTTATAAAAATGACTTTCAAATGCTAAATGTCAGCATTTTTAAGAAATGTGAGAACAGCTGTACCTGGTCAGAGACAAGGTCAGTCTAATTTAGCATTGTGTCTCCAAGGTTACCCAATTCCCTAAGTGCTTGGTAAAAAGAGTAAGAGGGCAAGCATAGCGAGATGCTCACCTAGGTTACTCTCCCAGCCTCCAGTAATCTGCAACTCAGGAGCTTTTGGCATCAGGCTTAATGAAAAATACCAGGAAAGCAATAACATGTCAAAGAAAAGCATGCACAAGCCTATTACTTTATATATTTGCATGTATAAATTGAAAACACATATAAGTCTCTCAGTCTGATCCTAAGACCCTTCAAGCAGAAATTTCTTTCAAACTTATTTGTTAGTCTTACTAAACAGATAAACCTCTTACTACCCAGCCCAAAGAAGACATCCTTCTTCATCTTTCTCATCAGTCCTCATCACCAATAAAATTAAACATTGAGTGGCTCAGGATGAGTGGGTTAACAGCAAGGAGAAACAACATAAAATAAAGCTTTGCTGGTAATATTCTGGGAATTTAGACTCAAAGCACCTGTGTGTCAGAAGGGGCCAGTGTATCCATCAGATTTTGTGCCAAAATTATTAAAAATTATTGCTCAAGGTTAAGCATCTAGAGCTAGGTGCATAAAAGAATTGGTGCACTATAACACCCATTGATACTTTGCCATCAAAAACTTCAGCCATAAGCCTGGGCAATTCTATACAATTCATGGCACAGGAGACAACCATTCAGAAATCAGATTCATAGGAAAAAGAAGAAATTTAAACCTTTATGCTTCAAACTATCATCCTTAAAAACCCTTACCCAGCTGCAACCTAAATCTGGATATACCTAGTATCTATTCCAACTTAATATTTTACCTTCAGGTCCCTGGAGTTGTTCTGGATTTTTCTGTTGTGAATTGCCAAGTGTGCCTGGTTTTGATACTTGTGGTTGTCTGGGGACTTCTGACTAAGCACCTATAAAATGAAGAAAAAAGGGACCTTCCTGTGAGAGTTCTTACAAACAGTGAGTTTGGAGGTGGTCTCACAGCACTTCTGGAAACTGAAGCTTCTTAAAGATCAGACTCCAAAAGGAAAATACTCATCTGGACAGGACCTCTGATCCAGCCACTGCCCTGAACTTGTTTCTCAGGGGACTGTATCTGCAGGCAAGAGTCTTTTTCTAAAAACATTGGAAAAGCCTCTGTCAAAATGCAGCTGTGCCTCTTTCCTCAGGCCTGTATTCCATGGACCCTCTCTCAGAAATAGTCAATAAAGTATATCATTCAAATGTAATTAATTTTGCAGTCAAACAAAGACAGCCATTTCTCTTCACCCAAAAGCCTGACAGGATGCTCTTGAGGAGAGGTGGCAGATTTCACCTCTTTGTCCCTCCTCCCACTGAACAGATTTGAATTTCTGTATAATATTCCCACTGCAGTGACCCAGGTACAAGGCAAAAAGATATTTTGGGAAAAAAAAATCCCCCTCCTTTGAAGTGTTCAACTTTGTATAAAGCACTTCAGTGGCTATTGAAGCCCAGTTTGCTACCACCTCTGGCATTAGTTATTTAATGATTTCAAGGATGTCCTTTGGTAGCAGTGGCAGTCTGTGTTGGCTAAAGTCTGTTTACAACCAATCACACGTAAAAAAAACAGTTCTCCCTGTGTGTCTTTTAAATTAATTTTTTACACTTCTGTTCTTTTGCCTTCCTCTGAAATAGAAGAAGCACACTGGGAAAAGTGTGATTGAGGTTTTCCTAAGTGTTTGGATTGTATCTCCCATTCTGTAAGCATGGCTTCAAAACAGAAAATATTTCCACTACAAGATTTGCATGAAACAATATCAACAACAAAAAGAAAAGATAATGCTTGAGTACAAGCCTAGCTTATTCTTTTACTAATCTGTTTCTTGATTCAAGATCCCTGAAAGGGATCATCTTTTTTACTGTTCCACGGCTTATGATTTATAAGAGATTGAAAAATGCATCTTCTTTTAGGGTTGCAAGATCTTTTGAAATCCATAGATAGGTATTGTTATGGTAGTATGACTTATTATCAATATGCCACAGTCCAGGGTGAAGTGTATGAATATATTTGTAATGTAAAAGGTGTAACTGGAGGAAAATTAGGCAATAAGCTTGAACTGAGATGGCAATCTTAGTATTAAGTACTATTATAAAATAAACACTATTTACATATAAATATAAACAGAAGTACTAACTGTATTGTCATGAAGCAAATTTACTGCTAGCAGCAAAAATATAAATAGTTCTTCAGGTTGCAGAATAATTACATTTGAAAACACACTTTCCCCAAAGAGGGAATTTTACAAATGTCAACCCCAAAGCCAAACTATGTTTGCATTATTATTCTAATGTACCTTTCTGTTCTGTTTTGTTTTGTCTCTTTTTTTTTACTTTTTTTTTTTCTAAATTCCTTACCTGATCACTCTTCTTTCCATTTGTGCTTTGTCATCACAGTCTTTTGTTATCTCTCCGTTACACCTTGTAATAGTAACTTGTCTCCTTTCATTTTCTTTGGTTTTGCCTTTTTGTTCTTCCATTATGTCCCTTTCACACATGGAAGATTTGGCTCTTCAGTTTCTCCTCAAACACTGAAGGAAACTTAAAAACACTGTCTCTAAACTACCACCACTATAACACTGCCACATCACAGCAAGCTGAGGTGATTTGGAACTGAAGACGCTTGAAGTTATCCTTTTGATCTGCTTATTTAGGCATTATCCAAAGAGAGGGACAACTTCTATTCTTCTGCTCCCCACTTCCTCTACTCCCCCACTTCCGCCACTCCTGGGATGATTTCTCTCTCATTTATTTTATGGACTGTTCAGACAGTACAGAACGGATCTTCAGTGCCTAATTTTCAAGTTCCTGCTTCCTTGAATAGCAGGTAGGCCCTTATTTAGGGAGTTCATGGGGAAAGTTAAGGGGTTGGATTGGACTACTGCAGTGGGTTTACTGCTGGCCAAATGCCAGTGCACCCACTAGAAATTATTTACTCATTTCCTGCTGCAAGATATGGATTAGGAGGAGGAGGGCAAAACAGGCTCAAAACGTTAAAGGATATAAAGACAACTTTATTAACAGAATTAAAAGAAAAATTATATGAAAATCAGAATAAACCTTCAGAACACTTCTCCTCCCCCCACACTCTCTTTTCTTTCCCACTGACAATGTAAAGAGAAAAAACTTGGAACTTTCAGCCAGTTTACTACCTCTAAAATAATCTTTCTTCGGTCCACTTAGAGAGAGGACTCTTTCTTGCCATGCCAAGGAGACTTCTCCACAAGAAACAGTTCTCTTGTGGCTTCAGTGTCACAGCGTATCAGCCACCCAGGAAAGGAAAATCTGTTTGCAGTGTGAAAGTCCCTCCCATGCCTTACATCTTTCCCACAGCTGCTTTCATGGGCCATGTCAACTTATGAGGTACTAATTTAAGGATGAGCTGTTCTACCATAAAAACAAAAGTTCTTCTATCTCTGGGAACAGAGGTTTTTTCTTCTTCTATCACTGCTGCAAATTTTCTCAACTCTCTCTCATCTCTCTCTGTTCAAGCTTCTCATTGGATTACAGATTTTCAGCATCCAAAAACTCCAGAAAAAGTGCCTTTTTTCTCATGGGTTGCAGGTGAATGCTGCTAAAAACTGGACTTGGTTGAACAATGATGACAAGCTTTAAAGGCCTCCTCCAACCCAAACTATTTTATGATTCTTGATTCTAAATGAGGCGCTTCCAACAAGAGTCAACTAGTCTGTGTACTGGTTGAGCTCCATGTTGCCATAGTATTCACAGTCAACAGAATGTCGAGATTTTTATATGAACACTTAATATTTGTCATCAATATTTAGATCCAGATTGCACCAAGAAATCTTTGGCCCATCTAGCTTTTAACACTTAGTTAGCACTTAGTTTTTAGCACTTGGCATTGGTATTTGATATATATTTTATCATACTATTGGGTAACACATGCCTAAGGGTTATATTTCATTCCAGGTATTAGTTTTTAAATATAGCTTGAAGTGGTGTTATCAGTGCTGGCACTGACTTCCCTAAAAGGTATCACAGACAGTCTGGCAATTTTCAGGTCAACCATAGAGGCAGCACGTGCCATTCTGCATCCTAGGTTTTCATGAAAGGATGCAGCAAAAACCTCCTCTGACTTCCATGTGCACACACACACACACACACACACACACACACACACACACACACAAACAGATGAACAAACAAGTTGTATCAGTGTTATCTAGATTCATTCCCTTAAGAGGCCTCATAACTTATATATATTGCAGTACCACACACCACAATACATAATAAGTCTGTTTATGGATCTGCTCTTTTTGTTTAAAGCACTTACATGGGAGACACAGACTCTAGATCAATTGTTTCTTTCACTTAAATTAATCTCTTCCTAATTTCATGATGCTTATATTGATGTTGTTTTTCTCTGGTTAATAACTAAGAGGAAAACAGTGTAATTACTTGGTCATGAGATCTGGTATTAACTAGTCATATTTGTTATGAAAATACAGGGAACAGGTTTACCACATTAGACAAGAGACTCAAACAAAGCTGGAGTTGATATTCATGTAGTAAATTGCAGATCCATGTGATAAATTACATTTATCATGCACCTTTGACTGACTCACCTGTGTTCTGCCTACTAATCTATCTCTGTCAAGATTCATTCCTGCACTCTTAACCTCTGAGCAGTTCTCAAGTGTCTGCTATTTTTTACCATACTGTCACAAAAAAAAAAAAAAAAGGTTTTTTGTTCACCAAAAAATGCACAAGTTCATCTCATGTTACATTATGTTAAGGAGGAAGATGGACAATACTCAGTTCCAAAGCAAAGAGATGTTTGAGGTTCTCCTTATTCTCAAGAAGGCAGAAGAAGCATATTCCTTTCAAGGGAAATTAACTGGTAAAAAGCTCTTTCCATCTGAACTGGCAAATGTTTCTAGCTTAGATATGCTGGCATATACTAGACCTCAAGAGTGGAACACAGTGATTTACAGACAAGTTGCTTAAGATCATTTAGAGGTTCAGTACTGTATCAGTAATCATTCTGAGGCCAATGTAGTTGCCTCATAATAGCAAGTTAATTTAGCTTTAATATAGAAGTGCAATAACGTTATCAATTAAAAAAAATCATAAAACCTGCAGAACCATTTCTGAAATAATTTTTATGGTAAATTTGTAACATAGCTTAACTGCATATGTGTCATAAAGCTTTTATTGGCACTCATTTGAAATGATCTCTGTGATAAACGCTGGGATAAACCACAACTCATACATACTGTACTTGAGTCCAGACTCACACCACTTGGCTAAAAATACCTTGATTTTATTTAGAGAATGGGGATCTACAAATACTTTCACCAGCTAAGAATCTACCTCCAACACACATCCTTAAACATCTTCACATTTTTTCACTTTGCCTTTTTTTTCTTTTATTTTCTATAAATAGTTTAATGTGCATATGATTGAGAAAGAGATAAAAGGGACACATATTAATGAAATAATTCAGATTTTATACTATCTATTTAAGTGCACACTTCCAAAAGAGACTTTGATGAATGGACTGCCAACTATGCCAACGTATATGTTTTAGCAAAATCACAGTCTAGCAGAGTTTGCATTATTTATTAAATTAATTTAATGATGAATCTCTAATTTCACGGTCATTTGCAATTGTGCACATATTTGCTGATTTATTCACAGACATAGAGAGACATACACACTTCTTCACAGCGCCCAAATACAAGCATCCAATGTAGAAAATTTAACACTTAATGACTTAATTTTGGCACTGTTACGACCAGCTATACACAGAGTTTTCCAATTGGGAAAATTTCAATTATAAGTCACTGAGACTTGAGCTGCCTGTATTATGGAACATATTTTTGAGAGCAAAATTACCTAGTACTGTAGATTAGGGTTCAAATTGCAATTAAAAAAAAATCTTAAATTAATCAAGACTCAAATTAAAATTATCCAATGGACAGTTTTTGCAAGAGTAATCATGAGAAAAAACTATTCCCATGAAATATTTTACTTCATAGAATGCTCAGTTCACAGAAAGTGTTCAGATATTTGTGTTGGCTGGTTAAGTGTATCAAGTAATATTGTGTTGCTTTTGGACTGCATGACATTTTTTTTAGTTAATCAGCAGACTACATAAAGGGACTGAAAAATGCAGAATCCAGAACAAAATCCAACACCAGCTTCAAAAAGATATTTGATTATTAGACAGCAAATTTGCTTATCTGGAGTTTTTCACACTAGGCCTTCTCATTTGATGAATATTTGCAGAAAGCAAGCTCAGCCATTATATCAACATGCTTGAAGTAAATTTATTTTAAAATCTGAATGAAGATATGCAATATTTGCCTAGAGCTAAAAGAAATAGGGTTATGAACACATCATAAATACTATGCAAAGCTTTGAATTCTGTTGCTGAAATACATTATCAAAGGTCGTGCTATCAAGCAAGACAAAACACAACTGTAGCATCATCTCTTATCTAAAAGTTCAGAACAGAGTTAGGGGGTTATTTGAGTGTTGTCAAAGACAATGCTGAAGCAAAATTATTTTTCTGCATTCTTTCTACATTTATAAAGTTTTCCTTCCTCTAATAAAAGACATGTTGCTAAACACATAATATGATCTTCCATGGATACTTCTAAAGATGGATATGCTATGTAGTTATATACATACACGGGATGTTTTTCTTCAAAACTTTCTCAGTTAACAAGGATTCTGTCCAATACATATACTGCACATGCATAAACTAATACACTTGTGTCCTAAGGAAACAGGAAAACATTTATTTATTTTCTTTTTAAGGAGCTTCTGATTTTGGATGTTTTTAATGTTTTAATTCTAGTATTTCCTTTGAAATAAAGAAAACATGAAAGTATTGTGGAAAACAATAATCATTATTTTAAGACTTTTTTTAAGGCTCAACCAGTGCATAACAATTGAGAGCAAAGGGGGAAAATTGCTAGTCTCTCTCAAATATTATCTGAATTCATGGCTATCATTCTGTTTAACTGCGGAACATCAGATTCTCCTATGTATGTTGGAGACACCATCAAAACGTATCTTGGTTAAAATTCTCAATATCAGAGTGGACAGAAACACTTCCTTCAGGGTGTTTTTTGTCAGGAGAGACATAAAAAATGTTGGGATCCTTTTCTAAGCAAGGCACTTTCACCCTTTGTGAGTGGCCGGCCTTTGAGAGGGGAAACTGCTAGATTGTTCTTTAACTGAAGCAAAGGTTCAATTTAGCTGTTTTCTTATTGCCAAGAGAGAAACCTAAGTATATCAGCTTTCATATTTTATAGGAAATGAAAAACTATAGAAAAGGATTACTTTCTTCTTTTTTTGGGGTCTGGGGTCAACCACAAACAGCTTTTGGGTCAATCTCCCTGCATTACACTCTCTGTGCATCCAGAGTTTTCCCTCCATCTATATAGGGCTGGCTGCCGGTGATAGTACTTTGCACTGCCTTCTTAAAAGTTGACGAGGTGGTGTATCAAATTGGCAGGCTTTTGTAGTGCTGGCAAACCATAGACATAAGATAGGCAAAAAACCTGGGTCCCAACTGGTGTGTGCAGTGTTAACACCAGGAGTAATTTGTTTTCAGCATTTTTTGCATTGATAAGAGTCAAGAGAGAAAAAGAGGTATGTTTAGTTGAGTGGAAGATAACAAACATGCAGTGCCACATTCCCTCTGCGTGCTCTTTGTTATCAGCAGGACTAGCGGCATTATGTACTGTACAATGAAAGATAACCATAGAGTGAGAGATAGCTGGCTTTGTAGCTCTATTGATTAAACAGGACAGCAGGCTAATCAGAAAAAATGTTACAGGCACGGGAGTCGAGCCACTTGGAAAGTGTGAAAGATGATGGCTACACTTGAAATGCTAATTTTTTTTAAATAAGATTGTGCAGCAGAAAACTGTTTCCTATATTATTTGTTTTTTATTTAAAAAAAAAAAACAAACCTGTGCACAGAGAGGTTTCACTCCATTGCCAATTTGCAAAGATAATATCAGTACTTGTATCTGAGACAGCCACAAGACAATTTACAATACAGGTTTGAAGCCTTCATAAAAAAATTCACTGGTCTAGAGTTTTGCTGCATACCAGTATTTGCATGGGTATCTTTACAAATTGCATATAGAAATACTTAAAGACCTCAGAAACCAGTCATGTCAAAAATGAAACAAACAAAAGCCCACAANAAAAAAAAAAAACAAACCTGTGCACAGAGAGGTTTCACTCCATTGCCAATTTGCAAAGATAATATCAGTACTTGTATCTGAGACAGCCACAAGACAATTTACAATACAGGTTTGAAGCCTTCATAAAAAAAATTCACTGGTCTAGAGTTTTGCTGCATACCAGTATTTGCATGGGTATCTTTACAAATTGCATATAGAAATACTTAAAGACCTCAGAAACCAGTCATGTCAAAAATGAAACAAACAAAAGCCCACAAAAAAAAAAATAAGAAACCAAAAATAAAACAAAAACCAACCAAACAAAAAACCCCTTAAAACCTCATTAAGGCCTTTGTGACTCTTTTGTGACTTTTTGTTTGTTTATTGCTTTGCTTAGCTGTAAGCATTTAGACTAATATTTTTCACAACATATATCTGTGTTTAAATGGATTTGCTTGTAGATAACACATTTGTATAATTTGTCTTCCAAGCTCTTGCTCAGTCTGCGGCTAGGAAAGGACAGATTCAGATTGGAATACGATGCATGTGCTAGGTGTATGGCCACAGAAATTCAGGCCAGCTCTGCAGGAGCAGCCTAGAATTATGAGGATTCAGAGGTAATGTAAAGTCATTCTTTTCCCTCTTGACTTTTGGCTTTGAGGTCTGTGCTGCATCTCCTAGAGGTACAATATGGAGTCTCAGCTGACGTGCTCTGCATTGCAGTGCAGGATTTCTCTGGAAAAGCCTCTTTCCATGCTACTAATATCTCTGTTCTAATTTTATCAGATTGCTCATGCTCCTTTGGGACTTCATTCATGATCTCCTCTGGTGGGGTGTAATCTAATGTATCTCTGATCCATCTCTCCCTGCTAGGAGCTCCCTCTTCTACCTGCTGTCTTGCAGCATAGCAATTTACTATTGACAATGTTACTGCCAATAGTTGGATATGATGATTCTGCCTAGCAATTTTGGCTCTTTCTTGCCAATATATGTTGCCAAGTGTTCCTAGACACTTCTTCCAGAGTTCATATTTGCCCCATAGGGAGGGGGAAAGTCACAGGAGGCACAGCACATGCATTTCTGTGCTGGTGAATATGTTAGTCCCAGATCTCTGGGATGACATATTTCAGATGCATTTTGGAAGTTAAATACATTACTTTAACCTTTCTTTATCCTTTCCCATACAGAATGATGCCATTTAGAAGCAACTGATAGAACAATTTATACTACACATTTGACAAATTGAATTTAATAAACAGTAACAGCTTAGTACAGTTTTAACAAATCTGCTCATTCCTCCATGAGTTCACTCCTCTACTCCTGCCTTTGCCAGGTTCCTGGAGCCTACAGCAGCCCCTTGGCAATATTCAGCATTTAGACTGCAAATTATCCTTTGTCTTTGTGGAACAATAATACTCCCAGGCAGGTTCTGGGTTTACCCTGAACTGGGAGGTGAGTCATGATAAAGTAAAGGTCACACAGATGATTAGCGGCTTAATCCTGCAGCCGCTTAAGTCAGTGCCTAACCCTTGTTCCTTTAAGAGGAGGAAGGATTGAGCCCAAAAATTTGTTGGGCAGTAGAAGGTATAATGTTGTGTGCGTTTTCTCTTTCTTTACATAGAAGCAACCTCAAGACCTTTGTCCAAAATTCTTCTAATTTCTGAATTTTAAGAAGTTTTTTAGCTGAGGCTTGAATCTTTCAGTAAATTCTTTTATTAGAGATCAGTTTGATTTTAGAGATGAGTTTGACTGTCATGCATTTTAAATTGAAAGTGTTAGAACATTTTTTTCCTTCAATTATCCCCTCCTGTCAATTCGGTATTTAATTATGTTAGCCACTTCATCTGCTTTTACAGAACTCACTGATTCAAAACTATTTTTAAGTTACGTATCAAAGATAAATATACAAGTATATTTGTATAACCAATTATACAGGTTGATTCATTAGGATACTAAACCTGTGTTTAAATTATTTGGTGTTCAAACAGATTTTGTTCCATGAGGGGCAACCCCTTGACACAATCACAGTGTGCCTTAGTCCCATTAACCAAGCAGTGCCCACTGAACCTGCTCTCCATGAACATAGGGGGTGTGGTGAAAGAGGCTTCACTTGCAATATGAACTCAGAGCTCTAGTCATTCCAGTCTGAATACACAAAACAAGAAACATCTTTACTCAAGAGTCAGAGGTTTACTTTACCATGTGCTTGCCTATGCATTGCTTCTCTCGTTGTGCATAACACCAGAATATCCCAGAGATTTTACAGACTACATTATGCAGTGTTTTTACCAGTTGACCAATAATACTACCCCATGTTTTGCTAGGTACATGTGTGTTCATAGCTACTCAAATCCCTTCCAGAGCATAAGATTAATAAAAATAACCTTACAAAAAAGTCTTCTCTGCAGTTAATTTCTAATTGCTCCCTTTTCACCTCTATTATAATATCCTGAAGACTTTCCTTCAGGCATGGGCATTTTTCAGTCATGGATTTACATGATTTTGCACCTACCATTGAGCTCCAAGGTCCCACTGTCAGCCAGAAAGCAAGTGACCAACCTGAAATCAGTTGGCCCATACCCAAATTTAATTAAACTTCTCTCCTCAACTCTAGAGGAAACTGATTTCCCTCATTATTGCTTGTGTGGTTAATATGTAAAATTAATTCTCCTTCACTAAGTTATCACTGCGTTGAGCAGACAACACAGATATAATGTTATTAAAAGTAATGAAATAGGTTCATCAGCAGTTAATGTTAATGTTTTGTGTCATAGCAATTTCGTGTGCAGTTTAGGACAGAATTATTCAGCTTTTCAGCTGCAAGATGCAGAAGGTCAGCTGCTCCAGGGTTTGCAAAGGTTTTTGTCATAAGGCACTATTTACACAGAGTTTTCTGTAAACAGAAAAGGGGGGCAAAAAATGGATTTCCCTTCCTCTCTGTGGGAGGCAAGAGGAAGACCCCTGCAATAGCCCTGTAGGTCAGGAACACTGTCTTGGTGTTGCCTTTGCTAGTAACGAGCCACAGGTTTTCACTGGGTTTTCAAGGTCTCAAGGTTTTTCAGGATTCATTTGCCTGAACCTTTCTTTAACTACCATCACCTCTGTTTGAAAAAGCCCGTGTTAGCCATAAGAGTAGTGTGTCTAATGACCAGTGCTAACAAGTAATATCACATAGTTATGCTGTGGTGAATTTGATATTTATTACTCTAGTAGTACTCTAATGTACTGAAGGGGAGAAGAAACCTGGCACAACAGCAGGTGTCTTAAGAAGTGGAGACACAGGATGCAATGTAGGGGAGCAGGTAGGGATGTGATGTAAAAGATGAGAAACTGGCCAGCACTGGAGAATAAACAAAGAGAATAAACAGCTCACTGTGACACTGTTAAAGAAATGCAGATATGGAGTTGAACAAAGTGAAGTTTAGTGTATCAAAGACTAAGAATTTGACAGCCATAGAAGGGATCATAAATTCAGATACAACATCCAGCTGCAGACCAAGAAAAAGCAAGAATACAACAGCATGTTGAAAACTTATAAAATGGCCTCTAGTTAATATAAATAAGTAAATAAATAAATAAATAAATGATGGTGGAAGCAGAAGCCATTGATATCAGTACCATGGTCATACCAGAACAGGACTCAAGATGCTAGTGCCTTGTACTCTGATATACACATCCCAGCTGTTGTGACAGGACAAGGACTGCCTGAAAGCACCTGAAAAAAATATCTGGACTGTATCTGAATAGATCTAACTCATCAGAGGATTCTAGTAGTCAGTGTAAAATAAAGGATCACAGGTAATAATCAAAGCTGAATTGTTAAATCTACATCATTTTAACATGTTTGGGGGAGAGGCTAGTAGGTCATAGCAACCAAGGTAATGACAGCTAATTTAGTCTTAAACAGACAGAAAGTCAAAAGCATTTGGCCTGCAGCTACATGATCAACAAAGCTATTTACAGCTTACACTTACCACATACCCTAGAAAGAAAGAAATATTTGAGACTAGTGCCATGGAGGGAACACATCTTCAAATGCCTAGTACTGTGCAGAAATCTGAGCCCAAGCTAGCACCATCATTTGTGGGGTGATCCAAGCCTTTACAGGCCACCTGTAAAGGCTTGGACACAGTCACCAGCTGTAGTGAGTGCCCAAGTCCACAGTGCAGGCTGAGACTGGACAAAAGCAGCATGGCTTTTATTGATGTGAATGTGACTGCAGTGTGTGTGCATGGTAAAATAGCAATCTTGGAATAGAAACCACCAGCCACCTGCTATGCCCATCCCACTCAGTAAATAAATTTTACATTTTGTGCCAGTGAGTGGCATGATTCAAGCCTTGAGGCTGCTAAGGACACTTCTCAAGATCATTCACAAAGCCCCTTCACAGCAGGTGGCTCCATTGACCCAAGGGGTCCCTGCTTGGTTTCCCACACACCCCACACACACAGTCAGACCAGGTTCCTTGCCAGTTCAACCTCAGGACAGCATTTTAAAGAAAGCTACAATTCTTATGAGATGTGAGCAAGATTTTATAATCTCACAGAATAGTTTTTTTTCTGATTTTAGTAATATGAGAGTCCTTTTTTTCCTGTTCACAGAGTGATGTGACCAGCTGGTTAACAGTACTGATGCTCTCAGGCCTCTATTGCATATAAATGGCAGATAAATAAATTTATCTGCAAAGATCCTTGTAAGTAACAGGAAAAGAATTCAACATAAATTCATACTCAGTTTCTCAGGCTTCTTACTTCGATATTTTAACCTGAAGAGTAAAAGGTGATTATAATAGTCTAGACAAGGCTGGGAGATGTGAATCCACTTAGATCACCTTGATAAAGAGGAAAAAAAAGGCTTAATCTTCTGATCAACTGGAAACACAGGAAATAATTTCTCATAGGTGTGATCAGATGCCTTTTGGATATCTGATTGTGTGAGCTGGAAGATACCCTTCCACTCCTTGGTCTGCAGGCCATCTTCAACAATTCAGAACAGATGTTACCAATCACAACAAAGCCAATCCAAAACAGACTTCCTCCTCCTGTGAAAGGGATATCTCCTGTTTTCTTTGCTGTCTTGTCTTACTGGTGTTATAAGCAGTTGATGGAGGTACTCCTATCATTTCTGCTTTAGGTGCCTAACTAAGGTTAATAGAAAAGGGCAAATAGAAAAGGGCAAATATAATCCATAGCATAAGACGTCACATTTAGAAGATCATGGTGTTTCCTGGTGACTTGCAAAGCTATATCCCGGTCCTGAGATGTAAAATTCTTCTCTGTATGTCAGAAGCAGGCTGCAAGTATGGCTTTTAGCTCTTGAATGTGGAGCAAGGCTGCTACCTACTACTTCTTAAATTACTGAACGGAGAAAATTAAGGTGAATGCTAAATTCATGTCAAGGTAGATATGTTCATAACTGGACAGACAGAATGACTTGAACAATTACTTGTGGAAGTTAATCATGGCCAAATTCCAGCAGGCATTTATGTACTACCTGCCTGAATTTCCCCTGTACTTTCAATTAAATTTTATCTTCCCTTCTTCCTGTTAAAACACTGCTGTGCAATATTGCTGTCCCAGAAGGAGTTACTATTCTTTCAAGGGAAAATGTATTTCAGCAGCAAGCCCAGCAATCTTTGTAGGGTCTGTGAGAAGTTCTTAGTATCCTTCGGGGTACATGCTTCTATAAAAATGCAAAGTGTAACAGTAGGCAATGCTATCACTCTGCTATTCATAAAAAGGAAGAAGAAAGTAGGTCAGTGTGTGAAGAACACAGGACATTGAGAATGTTCCCAAATGCATCTTCTGCTTAATCCAAATGAGGCCACACTAAGTATCCCAACAGAGGTGCTCCTTTTTTGTCTTTAAGGATGCCAGACAGCATGAACTCAGAGGTGCAGGGCACCAAAACTTTGATTTCTATTTGTGTATTGAGTGGAAATGTAAATAGAGTTCTCTTACTGACTCCAAGGTGTTAGTACTGTTCTACAGAAAATCTGCATTAGTATGATATGGACAGCTCTTCTTAACATATCTGTAGGCACTACATACATTCACAAACTGTAATACATGTAAGGCTTCTGATGAATTCTTAAGTTTGTTACATTTGATTTTTTTTTTTTAAACTGGCTATAATAGTAATAATTACCTCAGTGCTTGGCATTTCCTGGGGAGTAATGACCAGCTGGGATTAATGACCTGAAATGTAGGCGCAGGCCATCAACTCATCCGAGACAGCCATTAATCCTATGGAACTACCAGTGCCTCTACTGTTATTGCTTAATTTAGTCTCCCTAATTTCAGCATAGTTTTAAAACCCTTGCTGCAGCCACTGAGCAGCACTGTGTTTATTAGCCCCGAATTTCTACTGCTGAGCACAGGTTGTTTTCCTAGCCGCTGATCAGCTCTAAACACTGAATAGACTTTATTAAAACTTGGTTATCAAGCTGCTGAGCATCTCCAGACATCTAAATATTTTATGTGTGTTTGCTTTGAGTGGCCCTGAGCAATTAATACATTGTTTCATTAGGAGGGTTTTTTACTAACCACTAAGTGACTCTAAACACCTAATATATTTCACAAGAAGTTTGTATTCCAGCCATTGAGCAGCTTTAAACACTAAATTGGCGTCATACATTTGAAAAAGCAATCACTCAGTGTTATACATTTCTCACAAGTAATTTCCTGTCTCTACCCTTCTAAACATTATTCTTTTATTTTATGGGGGTTTTTTTCGGCTGATACATTCCCATTTAGCTTGTTGGACCTCCAGTACTGTTCATTGAAAAGCTTAGAGCGTCACTGGAATTGGCTTTGCTTCATTTCCATCATCTAATACAAAGAAAAGATGACCCACAGGAGGCAACACAGATCTTAGTTTCCTTTCAGCAACAAATTAAAGGATTAGAAAATGTCTGTGTTGTTCTGACCAAGGCAATAATTCAGACTTTAGACTTAAAAATAACCCGTGGTGTATCCCCGTATATACAACCACCGGCAGCATGACAATCAAAACTACATTGATTCAGTAGGTGCTCTTAATCATCGTTATAGTCTCCAGCCCAGTGCTGTCAGCACCAAGATTGGCCAACATCTGCTCTCAGGCATTTCAGCACACAGAGCTCCACACCACTGCCTTGAGTTTGTGCGCCAAAGCTTTGGTAGCAGGGGGGCTGCAGGGGTGGCTTCTGTGAGAAGCTGCCAGAAGAGCAGTCTCTGTGTCCAACAGAGCCAAAGCCAGGCGGCGTGAAGACAGATGTGCCACTGGTCAAGGCTGGGCCAATCAGCAGTGGTGATAGTGCTTCTGAGATAGTAGAGTTAAGAAGGGGGAAAAGTTATTGCACAGGAGCAAATCGCAGCCAGAGAAGAGAGTAATAATATATGAGAGGAACAGCTTTGCATATACAAAGGGGAGGAGGTGTTCCAGGTACTGGAGCTGAGATTCCCCCACAGCCCCTGGTGCAGACCATGCAGATCCATAGTGAAGGACACTTCCACATGCAGCCCATAGAGGATCCCACACCAGAGCGGGTGGATGTTCAAAGGAGGCCATGACCCCATGGGAAGGCTGTGCTGGATCAGGCTTCTGCCAGGACATGCAGATGCTTGGGAAGAGGGGCCCACACTGGAGCAGGTTTGCTGGCAGAACTTGTGACCCTACCAAGGTTCCACACTGGAGCAGCCTGTTCCCACAGGACTGCATCCTGTGGGAAAAACTCACAACGGAGAAGTTGGTGAAGGAGTGTCTCCTGTGGGAGGGATCCCACACTGGAGCAGGGGAAGAGCCTGAGGAGACCTCCCCCTGAGGCAGAGGGACAGGCAGAGACAAAGTGTGATGACTGACTGTAGCTCTCATTCCTCATTTCCCCATTGTGCTGGCAGGGAAGAGGCAGAGTAATCAGGAGTGCAGCTGAGGCTGGGTAAAGGGAGGTGTAGGGGGAAATGCTTGTGAGATTTGGTTTTATTTCTTATTGCCCAACTCTAATTTGATTGGTAATAAATTAAATTCATTTTCCCCAAGTCACGTCTGTTTTACCCATGACAGTAAATGCTGAGTGATGTCTCCCTGTCCTTATCTTGATCTGCAAGCCTTTCGTTGTATTTTCTCTCCCATGTCCAGCTGAGGAGGAGAATGATAGAGCAGCATTTGTGGGCATGTTTTCAGGAAAAAATAACAGGAATATATAATAAGGAAAATAAGGAAAATTTAAAAATATTGTTAAGGGGCAGATAAAAAAAAAGAAAAATATGAAAAGCAGACTTCAATTTTTCTAAAATAATTTTAAAATCTGTCCTAAGACAATATAGGCACAGATTTAGAAGACTGGAGCACTGATGTAACTAAATAAACACCCCTTTTGCAATTATTATCTCACAGGTAATGTTTTTAGATCTCAGCCTAATTGCACACACCATCTATCTTCTAACATAATATGGAAGTATTCTCTCTAATCATGTCAGTTGGATTAACTGAATTCAAAATATAGGTTATATCATTACCTTAGAAATTATCCAATTTGATGGTTATGGTATGGAACGGTATCCAGTACAATTTTAGAGATATTTTACCAGGATGCACCAGGAGTATTTTGATTTGTCTAAATTTCCTCAGGCACTCCTGGTATTCAGCAGTTCTGTGTTGGTTCTGCAGCAAGAATGGCAAGGCAGTTCTTACATTCAAATGATATCCAGTGCAATATACTTCAAAACTTTGCAATAAGATCTTGCCTTATAGTATTTGGATTGCTAGTTATGCACCAGCTTCAACTGCAATATCTGTCTCTGTGCTGATACACCAGGGAATGAGTTAAGGAATGAGCTAGTATAGAAGAAATGAGTGGAGATTATGGCATATGAGCAGAGATTATTACTTGGATAACTCCAGTGCTTTCAGTTCTATGCTTAAAAAAATTGACTTTGGGTGCTCTGATTTGGCATACTTGTAACTAAGGCTGATATCATGTGTGAAGCTGAGTTTGTGTATCTGTGTCCAGGACTGCATACAAGAACAAATTCGAATTTTACTTTTAAGCCTCCAATCACTATTATTTTTCTGAAGTCCTGTCAAAATTACCTGGTTCCCAGGAATCAGCTCTGGGACTTTAGACTGTTAGCTCTGGACCAAATCCATTATGGGCTATTCCTCATGAGAGGTTTGTGTTTGGGTTTTTTTTTTTTTTTTACCTTCCAGGCACTAGAAACCCATATATTTCAAAGCTGAATCAAAATTTTTCTTTGGCATGCATATTTTATTTTGCATACACATGTGGTTTTCATGCAGTTAATATTTTAAGTTTAGAAAGCCTAAAATAAACACAACAAAAATCAAAATCCAAGTTAAGACCTTTGAAAATAAAGGGTATAATGGAAATATAAACTGACCCTCAATTCTGTAAATACAGAAGCATAACTGTGTTGACTTTGGGTTAGGTTCAGTTCAGAGAGGATGAATGCAATATTTATTTCAGCATGACCTGCAAGCATTGGAGGTACTGCTGGTTATAAGTGAAGTCAGTCCTATGATAATCAAAATCATAATTGAAGAATATATTGTCATGAGAGCAATACATTATTCTTGTATTAAAGAGGGAAATACATTATTCTTGTATCGAAAAGGAAGTCTGCCTCTTTTCTCTTACTGTAATTAATGGTCCTAATTTTTATGTATTCAACTCTTCCAGTGTTATAATTCTCGGACCTTTATAAAAGACATGTCTGCTGTAACAAAATATAATGAATAAAAAGAGCATACAATTTTACATTCAAAAAGAGAGTTGCACTGTTTAAGTTATTTTTTTAGCACTATCTGATCAAGTATGTTTTAGCAATATAGTCTTAAGTGTTAGTTTTTAGTGGAGGCTTCTATATATAGTTCTGAAATATATCAAAAGTTCCTTTGAATGTACGCATCCTAGCAAACCAACAATAAAAATGTGCACCGTGATACAGTTTCTGGGGAAAATCATACATTTCACAAGTTCCTTGTCTGTGATGACATTATGTGAACAACAGTTGCACTGACAAAATATAAAAATATCAGGGATTTGCATGTCTTCTCTGGTAATTAAATTTCATAGGACTGCACTGGAAAAAAAGACATATACCTCATTTGGCACAACCCAGCAAACCAAAGGCAAACTTCTCATCAAAAACACTTGTTGTTTTAAAAGCAGCCATTTCTACACAAGCTAAAAATCATTCTCCATCAGTACACTGGCACATATCTGCATGATGTCATATTTTAATATTTATTATTTAATAAAGACCAGTTCTTTATTTATAAACTCTTAAAAAAAGCTCATGATCAGAAAGCTCATATTTAAGTTCTATTTTTGATCCAGTCAGCAAATACAACAAAGATTTTCCCACTGATTTTCAGCAAGTTGCTGTACTGCAAACAGTTCGGTTGTATTTAATTGACATGGTCTTAAAGGATATGAAATAGACTGTTTGTGGATATCACCTGAAGTTGAAGCAGAGATTTCAGGCAATCTTTTCTTTTTCTATGATATTGTTCCTTCCACAAAGAGATGTTTAACAGACAAGATCTCAGTCTTTTCTCTTTCCCCATTCATCAGTATATTTCTCAAAGCTTTTGTCAGTCTTGCTTTTTTCTTTCTTTCCATTATATAGTTCTCATTTACTTTAGTTCTCTTCTCTTGTTATCTTAAAAATTTTCCATCTAAAAAATCAAATTACACAGTGTCTACTCCTTAAGACTTTCTAAGATAACAGTGGTCTCCGTCAGCCATTCATTTCTTAAAATCCTAGATTAACCTTTTGCAAATGTTGTCTCTGAAACATATCTTCCGTTTGGGTTCTGCGCAGGCTGCTCTTTGTTCAGACTGGACACATGTAAGTCTTGTCTTAGATCACAAATGTAAATTTGTACATCAATACTGTCTTCACGTTTTCCCAATGCTAAATATAACGGCATTACTCCACAATTTATTACAACTGTTGACATATCTGTTGGAAATATCCCAGAGCAGAAGACAGCTGGTAAGAGGACAACCTTGCATCCAGAAGCAGCATAAGCCCGTGTAGAAGACGCAAGTGGTCTCTTGTTTCACAGGGTAGTGCCAACACTTGGTTTTGGCATAAAATCCTAGACTTACTCCTCTTAAAGGAAATGTTTGTTAACTTTGTAACACCTCTCTGCCGGACACATGGCAGCATGCTGAAGGGACTCCTGTGATGCTGAGGTACTCTCTGTGCTCTAGTTAACCTCATTTTTAACTAGAGGTGATGTGTCTGTTTTCATGCCCTCTGTTTCACAGTTGTTGCTATGCCCAGGTACAACCAATCTTTTTTCACTCCTTCAGTGGTACAAGAAAGGCTTGGGAAATACTCGGATGAAAATTCAGACTTGTTTATGCAAAATGTTTCCAAGGAAACTATGACTCCTTTGCGCCTCCTTCTCTGGAAAGTTGTTTATTCCTTTGGAGTACCAATATGGCTACCAGTGTGTAGCCTAAAATGCCCAGTCTGGTCAAGGAGGGTGTTACAATTGAGAATGAGTACCTTAGAAATGGAAGCAATAACAAGGTAAAACATGCTGAGTTAGAGTGGGGCTTTGAAAACTGCAAAAGCACCATTATTAGTTTCTGAGCCCAGGAAACTCTCATAAATGTGCAAGCAATCAAGAGTACAACCTGATAAACCCTTAGGTGTTAGCAACTATGCTGTTTGTAATTTGACCATTGTTGTCTAAAATCCACTCTACCATAGTAAAAATTACTGATCCAAATTCAGAAGCAAAGAAAGCCACCAAATTTTCTTCCTCTGTGGAAGCAGTGGGTGAGCATTGCACTCCTTTTAGTTCACTGAACCTAAGGTCATCAATTCATGCACTAAATAGAAAGGCTGTCTGATGGTTTAACTTGAGCTTGACCACCAGACCGCTTAAACTAGGTCTCTTAAACTGGGAATCACACACAGGTCACCCTTCTCCTACCATTCCTCAGGTTTCCAACCATGTTGCAAGCTGAACTCCATACATTTGTAATAAACAGTTTGCCCTCATTTTTATTACATAATTTTTAATTCACTGGTTAAATGTCAGAGCACTGTGTCACTAGCTATCATCAAAATATTTTAAACTGTAGAACAATTCCTTTTCATTGTTAAAATATTCATATAATAAAAATGATCAAGATTAGAATCCATGGATTTTTTTTTCCAGAAATGTCTTAGATTGTAATAAATCCTATGATTTCCAATACTCTGCAGGTTCCCTACAACCTGTTCCTCTTTTCCACACCTCCATTTAACAAGTCTTTGCGGAGATTTAGAAGCATCCCTTATAGCACACTCCATAAAGCTTTCCATGAGAATCAAATGCTAGAAAAGGAATTTGGAGAAAGCATCAGGAATATGGTCAGCACACAGAGGACTAGAATTTTTGTGCCTGTTCTTTAAAACACTTTTTCTAATTTAAGACCAGCTTGTTTTTATGAGCATGAGTCCTAGCTGGCAACTAGCCAGCATTCAGTCCACAAAAAACTTTCTTTTTGAGGAAGGTGAAGGAGTGATAAGTGAAAACAGCAATGAGATTAGCTCAGTTGGTTGGAGCATGGTGCTAATAACCCCAGGTTTGAGGATTTGATCCTCATATGGTCCATTCACTTAAGAGTTGGACTCAATGATCCTTGTGGGTTCCTTCCAGTTCAGAATATTCTATGATTCCTTTCTGTGATTTATTTCATCCTTTTCCCTATTGAAACAACTGCTCTTCTACAGCTTCCGCTTTCTAGCTCATGCCAGAGACTGTGCAGAGGTCACCACCTTTAACCAAGACCCCAAATTTCTGCACTAAGCTCTTGCCTTCTGTACCAGTTTTTAGCAGAATAGAAAACAACTATAATTTGAGGTGGGGGCTTTAAGTAGGACATCTGGTTTGACTTGCATCTGGAAGAAACAACAGTTCAGCCAAAAAAGTTATTGTGATATAATTAAACACATCTGTGAGAAGAGATGTATTGAGTAATATGAAAGGTTCAGTAATTTTGGGCTAGGAGGACTCTCAGGAAATGAGGCAGCTAGTCAAGACAGCCTTGAAGTCTGGAGAAGAAAAGTCTGTATGTACAGAATGCAGATTTCTTATATATACTTTAATTGAATCACAGACCTGAATGTGTGTGCCAGACAAAGTTAAAAGGGATCTTTTGGAGGTTCAATGTAAAGATGCACAAAAAATAGCCATCAGAAAAAAAATAAAAAAAAAATAAAAAAATAAAAAAGACAAAATTTTGCAGAAATTGAATTTAAAAAGTATGAAGACTGAGAAATTATATAAGAAAACATTGTGGTTTTCTGGTATGGGAGTTTCTGCACAAGAACTTGCATGAGATCCTTTGAAATATTATTGAGTGTCAGTCAATATTAAAGTGCCGACATTACCTTTCCTACAATCATTTTAAGCTTTGTTCTCCTAGGTAATCCATTACAGTTCTGCTACAAAGTCAGATTGTCAAAAAAAAGAGGTGCTGAAATTCTGTTCCAAGAGGACCAGGATACAAAGGAAGATATCAGAGTGCATTTACAGAAATTACTTCTATTAAAACTGAAAAATTAAATTTCAGATACTGAGGATGGAAATAATTAAAGAAAATATCCTGTGAAGAAGTACTGGAAAGGTTATGGCCTTTACATCATCACAAACATGTTCTGGCACAAATCCTTTCAAAACATATGTTTAATGTGTAACAGTGAGAGAGCAGCTGAGCAAGATGAAACAATCTAGAATGAGAAAATGCGCAAAGGGCTTCTATCATTGAAATCCCTTGATATTAAGAATGTTAAAGATCCTTCAATGCAGTTTTCTGGAGAACAACATGAACAATTCTTTCTGTCCCTCTGTAACAAATGGAAACTTTTTTTTTTTCGGTAGCATTTAGGTTTATGTAACCAATCCAGTAGAACTGACTGAATCACACTTTGTACTTCGTCATTATACTTTACCAATACCTCTGTAATAGAATCTCATGAACATTCTAGTTTTTTGTTTGTTTGGTTGGTTTGGTTTGGTTTGTTTTAAATAGCAGGATCCTGGATTAAGCACATCTGCATGGTGAGAGAACAATTCAAAACAGAGTATCTAGAAAAGTCTGCAGTCACACTTGTGGGGTGATAACCAGATTACATTTGTAACTTTTATTTGGTCTCTTATTGGACTCACATTTGTCTCTCACTACACTCTTTCTCATGAGAATTCAGACATCACAGTTTGATTTGTTCTTTATTTGTGCAAAAGAAGGCAAAGTATGGCTGGGAATGATGCTGCAGCAGCACTGACTAGGATCTCTGAATGCTTTAATGTGATGCCCAGAAGAACTTGCTTCTGGGAACATCAGGCAGAGAAATAAAAAACATGAGTGATTAAAGCACATTTCCTCTTTGGAAAGTTATTGTATAAACATGGAAATGCTTTATCCAACAGATGTGTAAACTTTATGTCCTTTGAGCCATTATATCTGCTTATCTAAAGAATACAATTTATTATATTTTATTCCCATGAAACAGACCAATCTGGGGTATATATACAAAGTTAGAAATAAGTTAATCCTGACTTGCATATGATTAAAATAATTTTTAACTGAGGGACAACTCTGAAATATTTAGTACATACACATACTACATCCTAAACATGTAAGCGGTCCCAGGGAAATCATTGTGTAAGTCTACATTAAGCAGTGACTAGGGAAACATTCAAATATCATAAAAGAGGTTACTGGTCTCTGTTGAAGTAGATAAAGTCATAGCTTTGGAATGCAGAACAGTTAAAACAGTCTAACATGAGAAATATACTGCAATTAGAAGAAGATACAACTTCTTAACAACAACAGAAAAAAAAGAATAAATCTGAAGAGAAAGAAATAGGAAGACAATAAGTATGGAAATTTACAACACCATCTTTTGGACTGCAAACACACTTGCAACGTTTCTTACAAGAAACAAGGCTATTGTTTCCAACAATATTGCCTTCCAACAAGGCTATTTTTCTGTTTACTAACATCAGCATTTTTGACCTTCTCACTGTTACATATATTGATGGACTGACTGTTTTACATCCTCTTCACAAAGTACCAAAATTAGAAATGGAGGAGATTGAAAACAGCTAACATACCAAATTGAAAACATTGAATAGGTCAAAGTCATAGACTTGCTGCAATCCTTTCTGGAATATATACAGAGACAAAGACTCCATGTTTCATTTCTGTGCTAATCATTGTAAAAATTCTGTGAAATGTCAGTCTGTGAACACATTCCCACAGCAAAATCACTTTGTGGAAAAAGGAAAGTAAAAAATGCAATCCATAATTACAGAATTTACAGTACACTTAAAAACAGACTAATTCTTTAGTCTATCTATGGACAAAATGACAGGAATGGGCTATTAAAACCAAAACAGATTGAAATTGATAATTTTTCTGTGCACCTTCCAAAAAACTGTCAAAGCCTTCGGACAGGAGTCTCTTCCTAGTGGGAATACTGAACCCTTGGCTACTCATCCTAATTAAAATGTAATTAGGTAAATGTAATTAGGTAATAATACCACTCAAAACACTTAGCCTGTTTTCCACAATTGAATCCACAGTTGAGCTCACTATGGCATAAAATTCTGAACTCTGATCTCCTGGCACTAATTGCATCTTCACCCCAATTTAATCTGACGTGCAGGCAGAAGCCTAAAGCTGCAGGGAATATTTATGCTATGAGCTATGAAAGAGATCTGGGAAGAACATCCATGACCCATGTGGTAGATGTGCAAAAAAGGCAATGTAAATATTGGCTGTTACAATGAGTATCTACTTCATAGAACCAAATGTGTTAATTTAAAGGAAAGGTAAAATAACCCATTTAGCCCTTGAGGTTTCCTGTCCCATAATTTTAGCCTATCTGAAAGACAGATAGGTCTTTTAAGGTAGTCTTTTTCACTGCCTCTGTAGTCAACAAAAAGAGGTAGGAGATCAAACAATCATTTGTCTCACACAAGTGTAAAGTTTAAAACAAGTGGAAGGAACTTCTTCCTTCCTCAACCTGGACTGCCTAGAAGAGCTTGAAAAAATGAATTTTGACTAGATGATGAGATTCTAAGAGCAGTAAAGTGACATGGAACCTGCCTCTGCTGCAGAAAATGTCTCCAGCTAGTACCATACCAGCTGTTTTCATGCCTAAATAGAAAACACTGGACAGCCTAAATCAAACATCACATGACATCTGTCACCTCAGCAGAGTTTCAGGTTCACTGAAGAGACCCTCAGAAATCTACTCCACAACAGGGGAACTACTCCACCCTTCCCAGGCCAGTCACATCCCTGTCTTACCTTAGTTGCAGTCTGATATGCCTGGAACAAACCTTAGGGCTAAAGGAACACGTATGTGTGTGTGTGCGTGTGTGTGCGCACACACACAATGTCACTGTCTATTTGCAAACATCTGCGCTAAAAATGCCTAAGCCCTCAGGGCATGCCAAGTAGGCAGCTCCAGTTAACACTGGCACTATCCACAAGCTGCTACAGCCAGAAGAAGCTGCCATGAGCTCTGTGGTCAAAAATCCCTTCAGGGCAACCTGCTACCTTCCCTGTTTTCTTAGTCTGTGAATGCCCAGAGAAAAGCACCATAATGATAAACAGCCATTCCAGTTTAATATATGCAAAACTAGGGTGCTGAGGCCATTCAGACAGACTACAAAGAGCTACCTGGACAAATGAACTCATCTCCCAGCCAGAATAAATGCAGCCTCTTTTATATTGTGTCATTCAGCTTCTGTGAAGCCTTCAGAGCCTGCTAAATTTATTATTAGTTGCCAGTTATTAATGTATGGTTGGCAGTGCAGGATCATGCTTTCCTTTTCCTGACTGCAAGTGCTTTTTCCTACCCCTTTATCATCTCACACACTCCAGCCTGCTCCTGTGGACCATTCTGAGCTTTGGCGCTTATTGCCAACATTTAAAAGGGATCAGCACCCACCTACCACAATTACATCATAATCTGCAATGATAAATGGACTCCTAAAGGAAAATGCATGTAGGAATAAAAAAAAACAAAAACAAAAAAACAACCCAACATAAAAAGACCACCCCAACAGGACAATTATGCTTATCTCAGTAAAAGCATCCTGTTCAAGATGTTGTAAAATTTCAGTCAATTACATAACAATGTCTTAGAGGAGAGCAGACAAATGACAACAGGGTTTTGTTTGTGATTCTGCTTTCATATGAATAATGTTCAAAGATCAAGAACTAGGACTGAAAATTGTTGGGTGTACTTTTTTTGCCTTCTCCAGGATGTCAAACAATATATTCACCTTAGCTGGCCTTAGTTTTTATCATTCCTTGAAAATGCAATCATATACAAAAATATATTGATAGCAAGCATGCTGGTCACTAATTAAATTTAGAAATCCTCAGAAATACTTGACATTAAAAGATTTAAATTAATTTTTTGAATCCTAATGAGTACATTTTTTTAATTTAGTATTGCATGTATTTCTCTTGAGGATCTACTGAGGATAGAGAGCATTAAAAAAATAATTGGCTTTAAAACCTGGTAGATTAATGTTTTGTCATGATTTACACTGTCTGTTTTGATTTCAGTTCCAAAGTTGTTTTCCCCTCTCTGAATTATGTATTGATAATTCAAATGTAAGATTTTGTTATAATAGTGAGAGCAATATAAGTTAATCACCACATTGGTTTCTTTCTTTTAATAATCACTTTATCACATGCCTGAACAACCTTTTGTTTAAAATTACATTACAACATTTTCAAGAAAAACAATATCCTAAAGCATATGCTGAAAGTGTAGACAGACATATTCTTCTGTGACCAATGGAAAAGTGGATAAAAATTATGAAACTCTGTTACACTTTGCAGGATATTATTTTAATATTTTTCTGAATGCTATTTCTGACATAAAATATTTATGTTTTTAAACGTCTCAGAAAATCACCACCAAGCAGATTTTAAATGGCTATACATTTATCTTTCATTTAAGTAAAAAATAAATAATAAAAAAATCTTTTACTAGTTAAAAAAAAAATCAGTCAATTTTCCATCATTCATACCTAAGAGCCTCTTAGGTCTTCCTCTTTGAAGAAATACATTAAAGGGGGTTAGAGGTTTCACAAATAAATCGGTTGGCAAGCAATATCAATGGTGCCCTAGATTGACCCCATCTATAATTGTTTGCATATCATTGCAGTAAAAGCAACAACATGTTTAATCTCTGTGTGTTTATTTTGATCTATATATGGACCTTAAAGGTCAATGTGATTTACTCACATTTACTGTTGGTTATTAAAAATGCTGAATAAAGTGATGGAAAGGTGTTAGAAGCTATTTGCAATTAGGAAAGAAAATGACAGTCTGCATGGAACTGCTTACTCACAGTTTTATCACAAGGGTGTTTGGGGTTTTTTCTACTCTGTTTTCACAAAGCTTTATAACTCACAGCTTGAAAGAAATATATCAAAGCATTTTTTTGCCTTCAGTAAATAGGTGGCAGGACTAATCTTCCCTCCCTGAATTTTATATGATCATGACTATTATAAAATTATGGGAATAGAGAATACAAGGAATACAAGATTTTGCATTGTCCTAGTTTTGGGTTTGGTTTTTTTCTCCTGGGGAGTTAAATGGCATTGTTAAAATTACTGGACTCTTACCAAAACTGAGGAGGAATATCAGAGTACTCCCTAAACATCAACCCACAGAAGTAAAAAATTCTTATTCACTTCAAGAGATTTTGGTTTTCTCTGCACAATAAAAAATTTCTGAATCACAAAACCTAACATTCAATCAGAGAGAAATTTCTCAGCTTTCAAATTTAAAGTTGATTCTACTTTACTATTCTGTCTTACTCAGTCATTTTGCTCCATTAGGAATATCTAAGTGAAATTAAAATAAGAGAAGAAATGAACAGTAGGAGAAAGAAGTCGGAACAGAAAGCATGAAGAAAAAAAAAAAATAATATGAAGACAAAAAAAAAAACCAGAAAAGAAAAAGACCAAAAGCAGCAAGCAAAAATAGGAGGAAGACAACAAGTCTTCAAATCAATATAACCCACAACCAAGTCTGTAAGTTTAAATACACGAATCAAAGTCCTATTCAAACTTTTGAACTAACTAAACCCGAAATGGAGAATCTTGCCGAACCAGTTCCTCTGAGGGCAACACATTATGGGAAGGACTGATCTGAGAAAACATTTTTCCAGCTCGCACGCTTTGACCAAATCTGATTGCAGCATCACATTTGGAGATAAAATTTTTAAATTAAGAAATTGCAGCTTTTCAAAATAGATTAATGCCTAATTATGTCAAAGCAGTGCTTAGGGAACAGGTCAACATTTCCTGTCCTAGGCTTCATTGTCCAGAAGTTTCTCAAGAGCAGTGGCAATAGTCATTGTTTTTAGAGATCAAACTGGATCATTCATGTAAGTAATACCCAAGTGGTCACAAATTTCCAGCTGAATTGTGACAGAACTGAGAACTCTATGAAAACATCATTTTTACTGAGCTTTTTCTCTGCCACAACTACATAAACAAGGTCTTTCACTTGGGACTTTGTGTTTCTGCATCAAAAGCAGCTGATTTACTGAATCTAGTCAGAATGGTTCCTGACAGAAAAATTTCATGTAAAATCCCTGTTTTGTAGCTGCTCCACAAGCATGATATTTTGCATGCAGGATCTCAGGATCATACCCTGCACCACTGACAGGAAGACCTGGAGCAATGCCATCATCCTAAGGCTTACATTTTATTTACAGCTGAGGATAGTCAGAGTAGGAGTTATTCTCTGTCATTTCCTGGGTAATCTCCTGCATACAAAAGCTCTGGTAAGCTCTTAAGAAAGTTCCTGCTGTCTACCTCCTCATTAGAGCCCCAGGATAGCAAAACATTCAAGTTCAGCTTTAAGCAATACCAAGAGGTCTAAAATATACACCGAGGTGCTCTGCAGAATCAGGACTTGAAGCTGGAGCTTTTCATGGAGTCAAGAGATTTCCTGCCCTCAATCCATGTTGTTGAATCCCAGCGCTGCAAATCAGCTTAGCTGATTTCACCACACAGTCAAGTTGCAATTTTTCTGTTTGTTACTTTACTGAAGGAATTTGTCTAGCAAGTGTACTCAATCATCTCTCTTGATATATCTCCTATTTCACTAAATACCGTGAGCTACCAAGCAGTCACTTTGAGAAGCTGTATCTCCCCAGGGTGCAACAGCACTATAAAATTCCAGTTGCCATTTTTCATTTGTTCCTCTAAGGGACAAGCCCCTTTCGGCCACTAGTAAGGCTTTTGAAATTCCTTGATTCGCTGCAGCCCATTTAAACTATGTACCCAGGCCAGAGAGTTACTACAGTCAGATGCAGCCCTCCCAGCTAGAACACAAGCCTAACAGGGAGCTAGGTGAAAAATTCCTTGCTACCATCAGTGTAAGCAATTCCTGCCTTTCATCATCATTTCCCCAAGAGAAAAGCAGCCCAGACAATCTGATGGATGTTTAGGTTACCACAGGCCTGATGCCCAGGGGCACATACAGGAGTTCTGTGCTGCAATCACAGACCTGGAGCAGAGAGCAGATGAGGAATGGAGCAAAAGTGGTGCCCTTTGTGTGTCACATTTCTCATGCTTCTTTCAGGTGATGCTATCAAAAACACTTAGACATCTGCAAGTGAATTTTTAGATAGAACTAGGATAACCACTGATTTATCTATGAGTCTCTTGAACAGATTTGATTACACAATTAGTAGGGTGAAACTGCAAGTTATACAAAATCAGTTTCAACCAATTAATATTCATCTTTTTACTCAATGCACCTTCTAGAAGCTTCAACTCAAACTTTTCTTGGAACAGAAAAATAAAAATATTTGAAAGCAGGCAATTATCTTTTAGTAAGACATTCCTTATCCTACAAAATACACTTAATATGGCTTTTAAAGTAGACCATATTTATTTTAAGGGAAATATTTTATCCAAATTATGTTCTTCTAGCAAAGTTTTATTTGATTGTTTATATCTGTCTGGGTAATTAAATGCTTTCTTTGCTTTCAGTTGTCCCATTTTGAAATATTAGGTGTACAATTGCTAAGTGTACTTTCCTATTTACAGAAAAAATGCCAATAAATTTCTCCTGTCCATCTAAAAGGTTTTGGCAAGAGTTGATACAACTGTGGTATAAGGTGATTAATGGAAGGCAAGTAAAGGAGTAATTAATCAAACTACATAAGATGGTAAGAATAGAGAATGATGCAGAAATGACAAGAATAGTCTAAACTCCATGTGCTTTAGCACCAATGAAAACAGACCGGAGAAAAAGACTAAAAAGTTCATGAATGTGCTCCAATTAATCTGTATGCACACTGCAATGCTCTTTAGTTTGGTTCATTTAAATCTGAAATTCCCTTCCCTGTTGATGTCAGCTAGTTAGCCAAGATGGTGCATTACTGTTATGATCACTGCAGCGCATATAATTTAGATTTATCTCTTTAGGGACTCAGCTCCACCCCCTGCTAGCTAATATGCTCACCATGTTTAATGATGCAAAAAATTTCCCTGAGTACAGGTTATTTATCTTTATCAGGGGCTGCTTTTGGCTGGCTGTCAGTTATCAGCCAGAATATTTGTTCCTAAATGGTTTGTACTCATCCATATTCCAGGGCAATTCTGAGGCCCATATTATCACTGATGTTTGCAATAAAAGTGTTTCAGTTCTTCAGATACACCTTAGTAATACTGATTTATGAGTCTGGACTGGCTGTATTTCTGATGCGGTGATATGAACCCTGAAATATCTATAACTGTCACAGAAGTGAAATATCTATCCAAAATCTCAGAAACAAAACCCACTTGTAGGGGTCTTGAAGAAATATGAGGAATTTCTTTGAATACATTTTGAGGGGAATGAGTCGGAGGTGTGGTTTTTAAACTGAAGATATGTAGAAAATAAAATAAAATTAAGAAACAGACCAATGAAAAGAAGATAGATGAAAGTGTGAGGTAAAGAGCCAGTGAGAAAGAGACAAGTCTGGACCGCAAGGAAGGGAGAATAAAAGGAAAGAAACAAGAAAAGAAAGAACTTTGACTGTGCCAGATGAGTGAACACTTTGAGCCTATAAGATTGAAAATGATACCTGGAAAAGCAGAAAACTTAAGTTTTTCACTTGAAGGTACTTGCCTACACGGCAACATGAACTAGCACCCGGCTTAAAAGTGAGACACAGATATTCTGAGTGAAGAAATAGTTCAAAAGCCTGAATGTAGTTCTGCAGCACAGACATGAGCATTATGCTACAGTTCAAAGATGAGACCAGTGAATCTGGCATGTAAGAAAGAATAAAGACATGAAGTAAGCAAATTTCAATTTTTTTATAGTTTTTACTAGGATGACAAAAAGGGCAGCAACTGCCTGTCAGATTTGATGTATGCAGTATAATAGGCTGGATTTTCTTTTCATGGCATGCAAACATCTGTGGCACAGAGATTCCCAAGCTCACAGCAACCAAGCCCATTCCAAATCTCTAAGCAAGAAAACCAGACGTGCTCTCCCCAGGGTAGCATGCTGAGATAACACAGCTTCACTGCTTCCCAGACCTGAGCTCATGCCTGAGCTATGCTGGAGAGCCACACCAGCTTGTTCAGTGCAAGTTCAGGTGTCTCCAACAAAAGACATACTTCAGAGGGTAAGAAAGTTAATTCTCCACTTTAGTTTTCTTACCTGTGTCTATAAAGATACAGTAACATCCAGCACCATTATTCTCTTCTTGCTATCTGTGCACCACTTGGTAAGGCAGAGTAATAGAATCTTAAAATCATAGATTGGTTTGGATTGGAAGAGACTATAAAGATGATCTAGTTCAATCCCCCTGCCTGACACAGGGACACCTTCCACATAGACCAGATTCCTCAAAGCCAGTCACACAACCAGAAAAGTTGCCATCCATAATTTAAACCAAATTTCATGTTGAAGCTGGCACAGAAAAAGTTGCCTTCAATTCAGAAATATGTATAAGTGTTGACTGAACAATTTTTATTCCAAAGCATTCATCTAGCAGACAGGTGTTCCCTAGGTCCAGCATATGCCTGCTACGTCATGGACACAAAGGATTTTGTAGCCACCAGCTACAGTCATCATCCTTTGTCTAAGCATAGGGACACAATGGCCATTCTGGCTGCAGTTCTGCCAGCAAAGAAAGCTGTCATTCAGCAGCTAATGGAATATAACCAGAAATCATGACCATGTCAGGTCTGCTGGTTGAGTTGCTCATGTGCTTGTCTCTTGTGCCCCTTGTGCTTCACGTTTCTCTGTGGCTCAGGTCTATGCAAGGGTAAGGATCTGTGATCAGAAATATCTTCTTTGCCATGCTGAAGTAAGGGGTGCTTGCTTATTGAGGAGGTTATTAAAAAAATCCATCTATTCTTAATATACCAGAGTCTTAATATACCAAACTCTTAGGAATACCAGAAATAAAGTGGGTAACAAGAGAAGTTCAACAGAAGAATAAACTCCTTTACTGACTTCTGAGAAGATAAAACACCTGGTCAATCTGAATACATCAGATTTTGGATAAATGTCCTGAATCCTTATGGTGAAAATGAGAATATACCTTGGATACATGTAGAAGCATTGCATTGGACTTTTTTGGTTTTAAAGTGTTTGCAACACCGAAGATGTTACAGGTTTAAATTATTTATGACTTTTTAAATATGAAAGGAAAAAAAATACCCTAACACTGTGTAAAATATGATTAATTTCCTTCAAAAGTCTCTTAAGTGTTTTCAGCTTATATCACGTACAAATGTTAATATCACAACCAGAAAACAGGGTGTAGAATGGAAATACAGCACACATACTTGGAATCCACTTTTGTTGCTTTAAGATGATATATTTGTTTGATTTCTACCATGACATGCTCTTCCTGCTCTGAAGTTTTCCAGAAGTCTGGATTAATGACAAAATGATCTCCCATATAAGCTTCCACAATGATAATAACATATGCTGGCATAGACAGAATACTGCTACAGTACCACTGAGAGCCTCTGAGAGCATGAAATAAATGTGCAGCACTCAAAAAAAAAAAAAACTTAATTTGTGTTTTATTTCCAGTATTACTGAGGTAAATATTCAGGGACTTAACTAAATGACCACTTAATGCTAATAGGATGATATTTAACATTAATGTGCTATGATAAGTATTTTAAATACTCACTCTGTGATGTTAGATAAATTCCCTATTAGACCCATCCTTGATAATGTGCATATTGTTTCTGCATGCAATTTCTGAATTATTTAGAAAAGACACGTTTTTCTACTGAGACATAAAATGAACTGCAGATTTTCTTCAAGTTCTTATTACCATTAGATCTAGACCACATTATGGCCAAATTATGGTGAAAACCCTTGAATAAAGTAATTTCACAGGAAGCTGTTAACCTGTTAAAGCACCAAGAAATACAGATCAAATTGAAATGAGTTTTAGTTGTATGCTTCTTGATTCAACTATTTAGATAATGTACTTTCATTTAGATCAGCAGCTAAACGTGTGAAGGATAATAGCCTTTCTTGTGCAGGTATAATGAGACATCAGAGCAGGGGTACAGAATAGCAGCAAAGAAGGGAAAAGAGAGGCTTTGACGCCTGAGGTTTTCTTGTGACAGACCATTTTTTGAAAGTATATGACTATGGAAGCAACAAGTATTTATGTCAGACACTTTCATACAGCTGGAAAACATGAATTTGTCACCTGATGAAAACTTATTACAGGCCATCAAGCTCAGAAGTGGAAATTCTATGCTATTGACAGAAAAAAAATGCACAGCATAAAGAGAGGAAGGTATTTATGCGCATGCCATCTCTTTTCTTAAGGTAAAAAATAAGCAAATTTTCAAGTTCAAGTTTCTTCCCTTCTCCATCCTATCATACATAAAGTCAGATCAAAAACTTTAAAGGACAGGTGAGACAATGTAAGCCTGCTCTTCCCTCTAAACTTCCTCTAACTAATAAGTCTTCAAAAAATATAGTTCAAACTGGCAACATATTTTCCAGTGGTAAAATATCTTTTTTAAGTACAATAATGAATATTACAATAGTGATAATCTAATTTTATTTTCTTTGTGTAGTTACATAGCAGCTCAAACACACATTTTTTTTTACTTCCCTAACTCACTTTGATTATAGAACAGATGACCCCAAAACAGTATACAAACACTTTTGGCTTCCTCGATTTTTATTGGTCTTGACCCCAGAACAAAGAAAAAATCCTGGGAAATTTAAGGGGAAACTCTATCTTGTACTTAGAATAACTCCATAGGGAAGGATTTTGATGAATGGAAGTCCTTAACCTGGGATGACTTTATTACTATATGACTGCTATTAATAGAGACAGCAAAAATGCAGCCTTTCTATTTTTCAAGATCTTCCACTATTTCAAAATCTTTCTTCACTGAAAATGAAATTAAAATTTCTATTTTTAGAACTAAATACCAGGTGGACTGCATGCATTTAGTTGTCTTCAGTAGATTTATTATTTTGTTTGGTAATGCATTTCTTCATACCAATAGCAGTGAGTTGTTATACATGATTCAAGGCAGGGCACAACGTGATGCACAATATGTTAACTGTGCACCCCTCCTGGTTTGCTAGGTTTCATGAGATAAGTGTGCAAATTTAGCATACCACATAGTGGGTCTACATGTGTGCTATTCACATAGATATTGTTCTTTTTGCAAACAGAAAGAGCAGCTATGAAGCACAATCTGTTTAACTTAATTTATGTTTACTTACTTAGCAGTGCCATAGATCAAACCCTAGGAATGCCTGTTTCTTTCCACTAACCAGCATGAGCAGTTTTGCACTACTCTTGGTTTTTATGCCATAGGACGCTTCAAATAATTTGTACCTTGGCTTTACTTTTTTATTCTGTATTCGGAAAATCATTACAAGAACAGCAGCTACACAGATATTTCAGGTAGCATGCTTTTTATTTCGTTATTTTTTTCCTGTCTCCAATTTATGTTTCAATAAAAAAGTTTAGTGCTCAGCACCTTGTGCAGAAAGAGGACGACTGGCTTCTCTATACTAGCTGAAGGTCTGCCTATTGCAGTAGTCCAGGAAAATTGTTCCTGGAATATTGAGACCACTGATATTTTTTCTTATTGTTGCTGTTGCCAATACTATTACAGGAAGCCAAGGTGAGACCTAGACCCTGCTTGGACTCAGCACTGCAGAATAAAGGACACACCAAAAGACAGAACTGGTAGTACTGCTGAATAGAGCAGACAGTAATCCCAAATTTTTCAGTCTCTAAGACAGAAGGTACATCTTTTTCTCTTGCATAAAGGATTTGAATTAACTTTTATCTACTATATTTCATATGTGCTTTAGCCATTAGAGAGCACTTCTATTCTTTTTCTTTTAAGGTAGGCATGATCAGAAAAGAAAAAAGGGAAGACATAGCAAAACTGTCTAGGGAATTAGAAGGATATATTGCAAGCTACTATTAGCACTATGCCTTTTGTTTTAGGAAAAAAACGGAGAGAAAAAAGCATTATGGGTTTTTTTTTTGTAAAATACTCTTAGAAGCTATGAGAGACACAAAATATCATAAAAATGTATTAGAGGCAACAATAGGGTACAGGAGATTGTCTTGATAGCTCACATAAAATTGAAAGCTCATCCTCTTAGATATAGAAAACAGATGAAAGAATTATTTCTGTATAGTGATAAATAGAAATACAGGTAAGCCTACCTGGCTGGCATTCCAAAGCTGGGAGTAGGAAATAAAGGAGGACCTTCACTTGCTGTAGTTGATGTTCTGAAACCACCAACAGGCTATCTATCTGTCTAGCTGTCTATCTATCTGTCTATCTATCTATCTATCTATCTATCTATCTATCTATCTATCTATCTATCTATCTATCCATAAAGATGCATTGAAGGATATGTAATGTGTCCAAATGGAGCAGATGAAAGTGGGTTTTTTCTTTTGTTTTGCCTTGATTGTTAGCAGTTAGGTAATATACTTACATTTTCAGAACTACTGTACACAAACTTGTGCTAAACATTAACTGCATCATAGGTAGAAGTGTGCTTTTTATAAAGTGTCCAGGTGTATACTGTACTTTTTGCTAGGATTGCTTGTGTGGATTTTTATATTTCTATTATCCACTGTACTTTCCATCCAGCTTACTTCATTGATCTGATTATTTCACAGGAGGTTTTTGTGTGAGTTTCTTGTTGCTTTTTACCCACTCTCACAAAATATTGATCATTCTTAGTTTCCACTGACTTGAGAAACATCAACAAATTCCCTGTCTTACAGAGGAGTTCAGTTTCTTTGGTGTCTTCTGTTTTGAAAGAGTACTATTATTTAAGTGCTTTGCAAGATGAGCTATCAAAACCCAAAGTGTCTCAGATTCCATACACAAGGGCACATCCATCCAAATGTGGGATTCATCCCATGGAAAATCTCAGTAGTTTTTTGGTCATCCTGAAATAGAACAAAGAATAAAAACTTACACTCCAAGGATATGCTAGAAGGCAATGAATGGTCTAAAGAAACCAGTGTCTGATACATAAGAACTTTTAACTTCCATGCAATCCAAAAAAAAAAAAAAAAAGACTAAAAGACTTTTAATTTTTTGAGAAAGATTACAGTACACCAAGTCATGAAAACATATTCTTCTATTAACTTTTTAAATATAAATTTCTATTTTCAAATACCACTTATATTTTAAGAATGGAGTATTTAGGAACACATCTTCAAAAGCTATAATCTGTAACAGATAGAGGCTACAATACTAAGAAAAGAAGAAGAAAGGCACACAAAGGAAATAGTCACTTCAGAGCTTTTCAGTTTAAAGCATGTTTCTATTCAAATTCTGTTGAGGTAACTGAAAATCTTTCTCAGACATTCAGAGATCTTTGGTTCACACTATATTGATGCTCACTGTATCATAGTAATCTCTTTTGTTTCCTATTCATTTAGAAGATTTTGTATTACATTAATCCTTCACGTACTTGAGATTTTGAGGTCATCTCTAACTCTAAAATCTGGCTTGAAGTATGAGACTGGATAGTAATAAAGTCAAGAAGAAGTACGTTTTCTGGATAAAAGTGGGAATTTAAGTTCTGCTAGAATTTTTATCAAGCATAACTCCAGCCCTGTTAAGTCTCACACTATTAGAATGCTTCTGCATATACATAAATAACAGTTGTGCTAAGAAATGCAAGTGTCAGAGATTTATTCATGTTTTGTATCCCCAAAGTAATGTAGAATACACAAACACTTAACTTAGTGAATTATGGGTCTTCTCTATACACAAAATAGAAATCTGCCACCAGAGGATAACAGCAATGACTGATTCCAGGTAAGTGTTTCTCTAAAATAAAATGAGACATATTTGGTACAAATAACTCTGCTTTCCCCTTGTGCTTCTCTCTGTAGCCAAATTACAAAACCATTTAAAGAGAACAAAGTTTCTAAGTGGCAGCAAAATTAACTCACTGCCTGTTTTGACCGTAGCAAAACTCCAGGAAGGGAAGGGCTCTGGGCTGTTAGCAGCAGAATTCCCTGGCCTCTGAGCATTGTTTGGGACCCCACTGTGGAAACCTAGGACTGCTACTGCTTTCTGAAAGGCACAGAGATGAGTTCTACTATTCCAGATCACCACGCTTCCTTCTCTTCCTTCCCTTCCCACACTGGGAAAAAACGTTAATCCAACAAGGTCTCGTCTGCTATCCTTTAGCAACAATATTTGGATTTTATTTACACCACTGTGAAGCTTTGAAGAAGCTCTGCTGAAGCATATGAATTTTATTTTCACTCTTTATCTGTGAGCATTTACCATTGCCTGTAAATATCCCTCCAGAAGCCTTGTTAAATATCTGGCTCTAGGGATGTCATGGCACTCCGAGGTTCTCAGTCACATAACTTTGTTTCAAGCATTTGTAAGACATTTAGTGGTGACTTCATCACCAAATTTGACCCTCCTAATCCATCACATTTTATTCTGATCAGTCAAGTGTTTGGAACAACAGGAGGTAGCACATTTTTATTTTAACCTTACATGTCTTTTTCTTAGACCACAGGAAGCTGATGATAACTGTAATGTGAAGCTTACTCCTACTTAGCCAGAACTCCCAAAGAAACCAGTTGGAAATTTAGACTAAAAAGAAGAAAGGAGGAAAATATATTTGGAAGGAAATATATATGTACTGCACGTAATTGGACCTACTTTCTGAAGTCATGCTCCCTCGTGCCTATTACTTTCACTCAAGGGTGTCTTACTAAATGGCTCTGTAACTTATTTTGGTGTTTCTTTCAGTAGACTTTAAAAGCATTTATCATGCTGAAATTCTTAGAGCAGCACACTCTGTTTGGTATCATTAAATCTCATTAGCAATCAACATTTAAAAAACATTTTCTCAGGTTTTTTTCCTTAATACCCATACATATAGCTTTCCCATAATTAAGCAGGTCTATTAGTTTCACATTGTGGGTGGGATGGAATTTTAAATAACATCCATTTCTTTCAGAAATAAATAGGAATCTGAAATGAAAAAAAAGTCCTCAGTTAGCTTGCAGTTGCTGTAAGGGTGAGGAAACGGATGGGATGACAATAACGTAAAATTTACTGTGCTGTGTTGCTGAGAAAAGGGCGGAAGGTTTTCAATCAGCAGAAGCCTCAGCATCGAATGATCACTTCTGTGACAGGCTGTGAAATCCAATCTCTGATGAACACAGATTTAACCTTTCAAGGAGGTTTTGCAGAAGGTTAATTTCACTCAAACACTGAACTCAAACCTGGATGTAACCTGCTGAAACTGGAACATGAAGATGCTTGAAATGTTTAGGGATGTGAAGTTTTGCCTGGGGAGAGAAAAACCTGGAGGCCAGGTATTTTTTTCAGCCCTGTTGCTGTCACGCCTCAGCACACAGGATGTTCAGCACCAAGGGAAATATTAAGGTTTTAGATTTAAAAAAACATATTTGTTAACAATTTTGGGTTGGTGAAGGTGGGCAGGGTTGTGGCTTCCAAATTTGTTTTCATTTGCTTGAGAAATTAGTAGCACAGATGAGTCCTGCACCAGGATCTGTTCTGTTTACTTACAAAGAGGGAACAGAAAGCCAAGCCTAACTCAATAAAAGCAATTAACAGCGGGCATTTTCCTTCTTCAAGAACTCCCAAGTGTACCAGTCCAACAAACTCTGTACCCTGCTCCTTCTCTGTGTCTAAGTCACATTTCGACTATTTCTGTAAGTTTTCTGCACACAGAGAGCACATCTTGAAACCAATAATCAGCCCCACCTTGTGTAACCAGGGAAACCCAGCAGCTGACAGATCAGGGTCTGAACTCCTTAGACATAATAAATAGACACAAAGTTATAAATATAGAAACAACCATACTCATAATGCTAACATTAAAAAGTTCTTATCTGATTATCTAACAGTACAATGAAACTTGAGGGACTACTTATGCTACAAATTTTTACGGGCAAGAAAATTAAAATATAGATGCATACTTGAGCTTAGAGCAGAAAATGCTCAAATTCTTCAAGTCGTTTAAGCTCTTTGATTAAGTACACTCTGATTTACACCTGATTTAAGCTTTATTTACCACTAGGGAACATCTTACAAAGAAAGAGGGAGGTTTTACCCTTGTGTATCCTACAAAGAAAGATGGAGGGTTTACCCTTCTGTCACTTTGGCACTCCCCTTTTGATAAGCCTTCTTATCTGGCATCAACATCAGAGCTGCATTCGTTGTTGTCTCTGTGCTGAGCTGTGTAAGGGGAACATCTGATTGCAGATCAGTCAAAGTGTTTACTTTTTTTCTATAGTGCAAAAGCAACAAAACTAGTTTCTAGAACTACACAGAGTGTGCCTGGTGGGAAGGAACATGGAGATCTGATGATGGCACCAGAAAATAAAAATAAACCTTCACATTTTGTCAAATATATTCATGGCTTTGCAAGTTAGAATGGCAATATTTTCTTAGTTGCTTAGCAGGTCCTTGTTCTCATTCAGCACCTGCTGTTGACTGTTTGGACCATCATGATATCTCCTTATCTCCACTAACTAGCCAGAACATTGTCCTTTTTCCTTGCTATTTTCTCTTCCTCACTGGCAATTTGGACTTTGGGACTACTGCAATTCTCCCCATAGACATCTAGCTGCAGGAGAAGTATACATACATCTGTGTTGTAGGGAGAAGAGGAACACTTGATGGGAGCTCCAGACTGACCAAGTGTCTTCCAAAATGGAGAATACAAGACTTTCCTCAGATGAAACCAGTGATGCCTCTTCTATTGGCCTTCCCCACGTTGTGGAAAGCTCTGGTCTCTCTCCAGGCACCAAATCTGTAACAAAGGGCGCCAGATGGGAGGCAGGAATTTCCATTTCTAGCCAGCCTACTGTGAGAATCCTGCCTTTCCTCTTCTAAAAAGTCTTGTCATCTCTCAAAATGCAGCTGGAATTTCTCACATCAAAAACAAGTCTGGACTGCTGATAGGTGAAAATTGAAAGTGGTGGGATGATTTTGTGTACAGTGAGCCTACACATTCACTGTGCCAACTACCCCTCACCCAGCATTAACTCCAGGATTGATAAGATGTGGAAAGAAGTGAAGTGCATATCAGTCAACCTGCATCAAGCCCAGTGTGCATTAAAGAAAGGGCTGTGATGGGAACTCTGACAACTTTAATCAATCTACTGCTTCTCCAGACTTGTTCCTACACATGCCTGCAGCCCTCCTGCTTCCTCTGTGGCTGTGCCAAGCCTCAGATTTCACAGCGCCAGTCTGTAAAGACCATGCTGTTCATCATCCATCATGAACTCATGAGTAGGGTGTCCTAACTTCTTTACTGTACAGCTTTGAAATGGATCCTGTAGCGAATAATGACTCTCCATCTATTTCTGATCTGATCTAAAACACATTTCCTTCTTTGCTGTATGTCTACTTTCCATCCCTGTTTTCCATCTTATTTTTAAACTTTACCATGGAGCTCCATATGGTGTATTAGATTAAATCCATTGAACAAAAAAGGCAATGCATTTTGTTGTACTGTTCCCCATCCCACCACAACGAACTGCTATGAGAAGAGGGGAGGTTATTGTAGAGAAGGAAAAAGAAGGCAAAATCTTCTGCTAATCATAACTCACATTGTCTGCAAATCTGGAGGTGAGGAGGGCCTCAGCCTTATTGGTTAAAGTCAACAGCTATATTGGTTAAAAATATTCTGTATGACAGAAATTCCCAAAACAGAGTTAGACTGCATATAGCAGACAAAATTAATGCCTACTATAACATACCTTAATTCACTTCAGAAGAACTTGGACCAACATTATCTAACTTCAAAGATATTTCTACAAGGACAAGCTACAACTTGGCGACATTTATAATGGAACTCCATAGAATGAGAACAAAGACTCAGCTTTCCAAATGTGTATCACAGAAGCAATTGTATCACCAGCAATATGGGTAGGAGGAATAAGCTTATACAATTAAATAAATATGAAATCTTTCAATTAAAGTTAAAGTCTTAGAAGTGCGATTTCACGAACAGTTGGCAAGAGCTGCTGTATTTTTAAGATAATAACAATCAATTCTTCCTGTACAATAAAAATAGTTATAAGAGAAAAATCACTCAAAACTGAAATGTAAGAGGACAAAAGGTCATAAATTGCAATAGAAACCCCTAGGGAATCTGAAAATGTATAGGGGTTGGGGGTTTTAAAAAATTGTCTAGCTATTGAAGAAAAATATTGTATTAACAAATGGACAAATGAGACTAGAGCTATCCCTCAGAGTCTCTTCATCAACCACAATCATATGAAGAATCCAATGTACCTTTTTGAAAAGTAGTTGAAATACTGAATCTGCTAAAGCAGAGAACAAGCCTTTGTTAGCTACTTTTGAAGGTCATCAGTAGCTTTTAGTGTATAGGACGTTTTTACAACAATTAGATCAAAACCCAGATTGAAAATGTTGGTGGATTTCATAAGTTAGAATGACATCAATAGTTGACTCCTAGAGGGCACTGCCTGGGAACAAGGGTTTTATTCTAAAAAAATCTCGCTTCCACTTGGAGCACCACTGGAAACGCACATTAATTTCATGTGATAACAAATGATTGTTTGTTCATTTTGAATTTAAAGGACGTTTGAAGAAAGACAGCTTCATTTTGGTCACCTTGGGTGTTGAAAACCTGAAAACCCCTGTTGCTTGTGCAACTCCTAAGCAGTCATGTGGATCCTAATAATCAAAACAGATGCACATACAATGTCTTTGGCATGGCTGTCCTTATACCATTTGTTAGGCTAAGTTTGCACACTAAGATATAAACCCAACACTAAGAGGTCGTAACTTCAAAACTGAGGTGAACCTCAACAAGCAGGCCTTCAAATCAATGCTAGCATGTCCTATCTGTGAAAAAGAACTCATTTCATAGTGCTCACAAGCTCCATTAAATGGCATGGCAAATATAAATGCTGTGGATATCAAAAATCTCAGTTCCTTTAGACCACAGCAGCATGCAGAATGTAAAATGTAAAGATTTGAGGAACAAGAAAAATTCAGTTTGCCACCAGGCCTGCCAAATTTTATTCTTCTTAATATCATGTGAGCAGGAAGGAAAGTAATTATTATTTTTCTACATGACACTAATTCCTTTTGCAATTGACAGGCCAAACAAAGGCTGCACATGTTTCATTTGGCCAAAAGGCTAGTTTCTGTTTGAGAGCATAATGGATGACTCATTCCTTCAAAAAACAATTCTGCAAGAAAACAAAGAAAAATGTAATGTTGGTGAGGTGCTGAAACAACTACTGCTTCATGCACAAACAGTACCTGAATCACTGTCTTCTGTTGCATTAGCAAGATATACATTTTTAACAAGACAGTTAAAAGGAATGCAATTTCCTCTATTTACTTGTGATTTTAAACTGAAAATAAACCTCTTAATTCCTGGAGTCCCCACCCACAACATGTTTCTGGTACCTCTGTTAGCCCCTGGCACCTGTGCTGGAGTGTGTAATGTAGACATTACCTGTAAACATGCTGAGGTAGTTGAAAGAACTGAAGGTCCCTGTTAAAACCAGTATGAACTCATGTTACAAAGGCAGTATAGAAATGTCAGTTCTGGCAATAGCACTGGCTCTGTAAAGTTACAAAAGAACCTCCCTCCTGAGGGAAGAAACTCTCCTCACCCATTTCTTCAGACATGGATTACCTTGCACTCATGAAAGTTTTGTCCTTCAAGCTGAGCCATTAGTTAGAGAATGAATCAAAGAGTTGGAGATTAAAACACATGCTGCAGATAGTGGGTAACATGTTAAAACTCATTAAGCAGGTTGCTCACAATGGACTAATTTTGTTCAAGTCATATAGACCAAAACAAATTTCAAGTGTAAAAATTATAAATATTGGAAGCCGAGAGTGCCACTGCAAAAAATTGAAAAAGGCATCATTCACCCATAGGTCTGTGAAGTTCATCCCCATTTTCTCACTGTGCCTTTAAAACAGTTAAATCTGCAGCATTGTCATCATATTACAATGAAATATGTACTTTGGGAATTATATGACAGAGGATTCGAGTTAGTAAAAGCTGTGATTATTTTTAAAAAGCATAGAGCAGAAATATATATAGCATATGGGCAGGAGTAAAAACTTACAGGGTGAAATTTATTACTTGATTATTCAAGGGATTAAAGATGTAAAGGATTGGCTAAGATTAAGAAAATAAACGTATACAAGAGGTTTCCAAGTAGGGTGACAGTAAGACTTATTCAGCTGCAAAGCAGTTCTCAAACGAAGCGATAAAAGGTCCATTACATCTAGCATTCAACCATCATGCAAGAAATGCAGTAGCAAATACACATAGGATTAATTTTCCTTGGTAAAGAAAAGGGTGTGTTTTCCTAACGGCAGTGTTAGGGAACATCCCCTATATTCATTATATTTCTACTTTTAAAAACTGAAATACTCCATTTTATAAGCACGAAGTTCAGCACTCTTAACATTGGTGAAAAACTGTTTTAATACACAGACCTAGCACAACTTTTACTATTTATTGCTGTATTTTCTTCCAAAAGAGTAACACACATGCAGCAATACTGCATATGTTCTCACATACTGTAACACAAGGTAGAGAAAAATTATTTTCTAAGATGGTTTGGTTCTTTTCTTATGAATAGGATATTGGCCCAGAGATAATGTGTATAAAGGTTTCTCTGCTTCCTGTTATAGGTCGCTAACACTGAGAAGAAATATGATTGTGCATATTTTAGCAAACTCCCATATACTTGTTAGGCAAATTTTCTGGGCTCCTTTTGGCATCATTGTTTATAATAAAGACAGTTAATATGTTCTTATTTTTGCCCTTAGTAACCAAAATTTCTTTCTGCCTGAGGATCTATCCAACAGTCAATTTCTTTGGATTATATTACCTTTTACCTGATGAATGCAATTACTCATGGTGGTAAGTAACACAGGCTACACTCTAATTTTAAGGTATGCTCCTTCACTGACTCAAGGACCCTAAGGACTTAAGGTCCCAGTCTTCATTCTAGGTGACAGCTAGCTTTCAATTTTACTCTGTCTATGCATATTGCAATTTTTCCAGAAACAAAGGAATTCTTAGAAAGCACCAGTAAAGCTAACCCCAGCATTTCCTGAAATAATTCCTCAGAAAAAAACATTTTTCATTACCTTTTCTTAAAAGGTTGGAATTTTCACCAAATCCTATTTAGAGATTTTCAGAACCATGAAGGTGTTTTTTCTTGGTCTAAGTGTCTATTAGGAGATAACGGAATTAACAGAAAATTATGTTTCCAAACGAGAAGCATCACACAAAAGATCTTGAGCTGATCTAAATGAAACATTTTGACAGACCAAATCTGATGTTCCTCCCCACTGGATTTTCAGTTCACTCCTGCAAAGTATCACTTTTTCAGTTCCAAATGAGACAGTGCCAATATTAAAAATCTTTCTAGTCCTTCTCTAACTCAAGCTGTCAAGCTGATATTTTAAATAAAACAGTAGGTCTCCAGTCTCTCAGAATTTATTTCAGCAGTATTGTCCCACATATTTTTTAACAACTGTCAAGCCTTTGGCATTGACAAGTTGAAAACTGTTCATGAACTTGGTATGTTATGCACATCTCCTGGAGTATGAAAGGTCCAGAAGCAGTGTGACCACATTAGCACAGTGTCACATCTAAGAAGATAATCCTCTCTGCTGGGTTTATTAGCTGAAGAAGTTCCATATCATATGTACCCTGCCTCTGATTTCAGAGAAAATATGGTCAGGGACAATGAAAGTTTGCCCTCCTATCTTCCTCTTACACTGTGTCTACCCTTTGGTCACAATGTATGCGGCATTGTCTGAACTCCTCATAGCTTCCATTTATTGCTTTTTGTAAGCCTGCTCTATCAAACCTCTCACCTCAGCCATGGTTCTGAAAAAGTCCATTTCCCTAGTATGGCTGCTGAGTAGCCCCTTGTGCAGCTGGAGCTTTTCAAGCTAGTAATGGCCTTCTTTTTTGAGGAATTGAATAGCAAGACAAAATTTCAGTATCATGATGGGCAAATCTCAACCTGTTTTAATAGTGGCTTTCTGCTCATGGTTTTCCCCTAAAATATAGATTCACTCTGATTCCTATCCAGGATATTTTAAAACACTGGAAATAAGGTCTATGGAAAATCCCTTCCCTTTCCTCTTTACCCCCTAAAATGGACATTTGTTGTTCCATCTCATCAGGTCACACTTTCTTTGTTACCTAAGGCTTTCAAATAACCCTGACTTAGGCTGAATCTTCTTTTGAAGGAAAAATGAATGGGTTGCTTATTTTTTAAATTGTTCTATTCTACCATTCACAGTGTAAAGAATGGCTGTAGGTAAAGAAAAATCCTTCTTCTCCCTCTTACCTCTGCCAATCTGCTACTTTTTTCCCTTTAGAATGCCTTTAGACTGAGCTATGGAGACTTCAAAGATTTCAAAGGAAGCTAATACTGCTGCTGGGGCTGGCACTGAAAATGCTGGATTCAGCAGAGAATGCAAATGTTGTGAATCATGGAAGAGCTTCATTTGTTTCAAAAGAATGGTGTCTTTTATTCATTTCAAACTAATTAAAAGGAATATCCAAAAGAAGCAAACAAACAAAAACAGAAGAGGGAAAAATCACAAGACAAAAGAATTAGTGTGCAGCAAACAAGTTGAATTTTCTGCTGTATTCAGCACACACTAAGGAGACAGGACATTAGTAATGGCTCTCTCTATGGTTTCCTCAAACTGAGAAGGCAAAGCATAATCAGTCAGCAACTATTTCTTAGGTGCCTCTGCCTACATGCATCATATTCAAGCTGGCACCTAAACCTTGGCTGTTGCTGCCACAGGGCAGTTGCTGCCCTGTTGTTGCCCTGTTGCTGCTGTTCTCTGCACAAGAGCAGAGAAGCCAACAGAGCATCCTCGAGGGCACTGGAGGGTCACGATGCTGGAGGAATCAGAGGCAAAGCCATCACAGGCACAGGGGTGTCTGCTGTGCCACTGGCAAGGGGCTACAGGGATGTTAGGTGAACTGCTGAGAATGAAGTCATAGGCAAGCTCATGGATTAAATAGGGAAAGAACTCATCTTATTTCTCTTCTGGATTCATCACAGACCCTGGGTGAAAATCCTGTGAAATAAGTTGGGCAGCTTTTTGCTTCTCATGTGTCAGCTGAACTGTCCCTTTCTAACTGGTTTCTTGCCATCTGTAGTGATCCCAGCATCAAAACTGCTGCTGTGTGATCTAACATCTGCTGCGGAGGTCAGAAACTTGGTTCAAAAAACATGCAATACTATTCATTAGGATTTACTGGTGGAATTATCAAAATAATCCTAAAATGCTATTGTTTTATTTATAGAGATACCTGAAAGCCTAGCAGAACCTCCTGAAAAATTCATTAGTTTTGGATACCGTGTGAATTTTATTTCAGGCATTATGCTTTTAAAAGCAGCATCATAGCTTTTTAACTAGTGCATATTAGCTGTAATAAGCAGGCAATGCAATTAATGAAAGGGGCTCCACATCTTTTATTACAGAGGATTCTGCTGTTTCAATTTTGGGATTAAACAACTTAAAAAAACACCTTGAAAGGGTTTGAGTTGGAGTCCTTCAAAATGAAAAATTATTGTCTTAGCTGGTTTTGGATTAACTAGTCTGGTAAAAAGAGTGTTGTTTAATTTTCATTTTGCATTAAAGACCTGTAAAGCTGAGTAATACACAGGCTCATTCTGACCTGAGTTGTGCTTCTGCTCATTTGAGTGCCATAAAAATGTATTAAAAGAGAAATTATTTTGTACACTGTGCTGTACTTCAACATTTAATTCTCTGTAGGCTATAAAATCACTTCCAAGATAATGAAATTATGAAAGAATTTTAATTTCATTTTCAAACCCTTATCATCACAAATTAATAAGAGAAGGAGGTCAGAAGATGACTAGTGACATTGCTACTCTCCCTCGTCTGATGACCAGGGCTTTTTCACTGAAATACCTGCAAAAGACTTTTGAAGGTAATTTAAATAAGGCACAGTGCAGAAGGTCCTGAAATAGGCAGCTGGGTACATCAGCTTATACATTATGAAAACACAGCTGATAGAAAGGATTCTGAGTGGAATAGACATAATAATCATAAAGAGTCAAAAATAACAACTGGCAAAACAATAATAATAAATATCATCACAGTAAGGGTTAAAGTTGAGAAGACAAAATCATATACTCAGAGTGTCATATCATAAAAAATTATCTATGCTTTGGTGCTGTTTCAAAGACAAAAAAAAAAATTCCCTGCAAATTGTAAAATATTCAAGGGTGAGTTCTTTTTTTCCCTCCTGGGGCAAAGTCCACAGTTGTTGTTGAAGTCAAATTTTCACTAGAACCAATAGAGGTTTTCAGACTTACTTTCTTTTTCACAGTTAGGCAGAGGCAGAAGCAGAGGCTTTACAGGGCTGACACAAAAGTTACTGGCCTGTTACAAAGCAGATCTTAATATAATTCTTCGAATAAGACAGGGTACATGGCTGGATTTAAAAAGTCATTTAAGCTTCTGCACATTTAAAATGCTGGTTCGAGCTAAAGTTAAAGACTAAGACATCTGTAAAGCTCCAGTAAATGAAGGGAACCTCCTCAAAGATCAAGGAATGAAATTTCCAAGAAATCGTGTTTCCAAGAGTAGATTTCTATAGGAGAAACAATGACCCTAGGTACCTAAAATGTGATTAAGTAGCAATGTCTAGACAAACACACACCAAAAACAAAAAATTCAAAAAATTCCCTGGACAATTGTGTAAGCAGTTTCCCACACACAATTCAGCACACGCTGTTAGATTGAGCATATCTTGCTTAAGAGCAAGTTCAATGCAAAGCACAGCAGAGCAGGTCAGGGAATTATCAGGGAAAGGCCTTAAATTATCTCATGCAAGCAAGAGATAGGACCATTCCACACCCTTGGGAATGCAGGCCCTTTCACTTGCAGGAATGGGCAGGGTATGGTGGGTGGGAGCAAAGCAAAACTCTCTGCGTCCCCCAGCAGCCCTCAGTTCTGGCCAAGCACTGTCTGAGCTTCTGCAAAGATCACCACATCTGGATGGACATCACTGTGACCTGTGACATTTGTCTTCTATAAGTGACCATCTCTGTGATCTAAAGCAGTTCATGACCTGCCCTCTAAGCTGTGATGTAACTTCTGAGACGAGCACAACCAGAAGCCTTGACTTAAATCAGCCTATTTATGCATTACAATTCTCCTATCACCCAACAACACGACTGTTGAGATTCCTAAGTTTTGGTTCGACTTCCAGTTGCAGTTGGTACACTTTATGCAACGAGTTGTAAAAATAAAATGTGTAAAGACACGGGCTAAGTGACAATAGAGGAAAAGAGAAACCAAACAACGTACTCAAGTCTGTAGTGCTGGACACAGTACAAGCCTGCAGCTGAACTTTCCCACAACCCTAGTCAATGCTTTAGGTTCCACCTCCTTTAAAAAACAGAAAAACTAAGCCAGATAAGGGAGACAAATATAATGGAAATGTGTCTTGGTTGTTTGTTTCAGAAATACAGCTATACTACTCAGCTTTAGAGTGATTTACACCTGTTTAGCAGATGCCTACTCTAAGCTCTCATACCTGTTCCCAAATAACCTGTGAAGATAAGGCAGGAGTGCTCTTCCAGCTGGGGACATGAATCATATTTCATTTCTTGTGTTATACTTCTGCACTGTGTGTTTAACAGGTTTCTGTCCTTATTTTATTTAGTTTAGTACAACTTTTTAGGCTAACACTGATAAATTTATGAGTCACATTTATTTATGCCCCTAAAACAGCTCTGTTGTGATGTATGTGATAGCTAGTGAAAGAGAAGTGATTCCAGAAGCTGCTCAGGCGTCTGTGTATCTGTGCCAAATTCCACATTATATTTATCTCTCAGCTATCGCCCAAACACAGGCTCAGTTCATACTAAACACACTTTGTGTTTCTACAATATTTTCTTTTAACCACATCCATAAAATACAAATTGCAAATTACCTTTACCTTCTGTCACCCCTCTTTACTGGCTCTTCTCCATTTCCTTTCTTTCTTTGCTTTATTCATCCTAATGTTGCCACACTGTATAAAAGTTAAACTGAAGAATCTGCCTTCAGGTCTAACTGCCATTTTCCTCCACGTTTAACATGGCACAGATTAAATTAAAAACCAAGTCATCCCATTATGTTTTATGGGAGCGAGTTCCATTATTGGTCATAGAAAACAATCACAAGGTGAATAAAAAGTGGATCTGAATTGCCAAAAAATGGACCAATGATAAACAAAATCTTTTAACATCTACAACTACCTTGCATAGTATGACACTTCCACTTTCATTCAAAACTAAGGCCACTAACAATATCATTGATCCTGTTTTGAAGATCTAACCCCTGTGAAATTTTCGTACCCCAAAGAAGCCAAGTCCTTCAGAGAGATTCACAAGTTTATTTGATTTAATTTCAAAGTAAGCAGTCTTCCCAAGGTTCTTTAAGCTATTTACATAAGTTCCCCTAGGAAGAGGAAACCCTCTGGGAGAACTAAAATTGACAAATAAAAATGAAGGTTGCTCACAACTAACTTGCATTAGTCTAGAAAAAATCAGGGACTAAGATATTTTTTTAAGATATTAGGCATTAGGGTGTGATGATTTAAGAGACAGGGATTTGAAGGGTGGAGTGTTCTGTGCATAAGGAATTGGCTGGATTATCATAGCCAGAGAGCTGTATTTTAACAGCTCTGTGTCCAGGTGGAGTCCAGTGATGGCTGGTGTTGCTCAGGTTCCTGTCTTGGGACTGGTGTTCTGCAATATCTTTATCAATGACATAGACAATGAGATCAACAGCACCCTCAGTAAGTTTGCAGATTACAGGAAGCTGAGCAGTGCAGTTGACACAACACAAGTAAGAGATGTTTCCAAGGGGACCTGCACAAATGTTAGAAGAAACAGGTCCAAGTGCACAGTACCGCAGCAGGTCTGGACAATCCCAGACATGAGTACAGACTGAGAGAAGAACTCACAGACAGCAGCCCTGCAGAGAAGGACTTGGGGGCTCTCATGGACATGAACCAATGGTGTGTACTTGCAGCCCAAAAAGCCAACCCTGTCCCGGGTTTTACTGCAACAAACGTAGCCAGCCGGTTGAGAGAGGTGATTCTTCCCTTCTCCTTTGCTCTTGTGAGAATCCACCAGGAGTGTTGCTTCCACCTCTGGGATCCCAATGTAAGATCATGGACTTGTTGCAGCGAGTCTAGAGGAGGGCCACAAAGTTGATCAGCAGGCTTGAGCACCACTCCCATGAAAAACGGCTGAGTANTGCAGAGAAGGACTTGGGGGCTCTCATGGACATGAACCAATGGTGTGTACTTGCAGCCCAAAAAGCCAACCCTGTCCCGGGTTTTACTGCAACGAACATAGCCAGCCGGTTGAGAGAGGTGATTCTTCCCTTCTCCTTTGCTCTTGTGAGAATCCACCAGGAGTGTTGCTTCCACCTCTGGGATCCCAATGTAAGATCATGGACTTGTTGCAGCTAGTCTAGAGGAGGGCCACAAAGTTGATCAGCAGGCTTGAGCACCACTCCCATGAAAAACGGCTGAGTAGGGATTGTTCAGCTTGGAGAAGAAAGGACGCATGGGAGATCTTACAGCACCTTCCAGTACCTAAAGGGGTCTTTCAGAAAAGAAGGGGAGCAACTTTTTACATGAGGAGATACTGATAGAATAAGGGAGAATGGTTTTGAACTAAAAGAGGAGACTCAGATTGGATGCCAAGAAATAACTTACTTAGAGGGTGATGAGAATCTGGAACAGGCTGTCCAGTGAAGTTGTGGATGCTCATCCCTGGAACAGTTCAAGGTCAGGTTGGATGCATCCCTGAGCAACCTGATCTAGTGGAAAATGTTCCTGCCTATGGCATAGGGGTTGGAAATAGGTGATCTTTAAGATACTTTTCAACTCAAGCAATCCTATGACTCTATGATTAAAAAAATAAAGTTTTTTGGCATTGATTTTTTGGCAATGTCAAACACTGGTAGAGACTTCTGTCAAGGAGCTATTCATCCTCACATCAGTTCCAGTATAAATGAACATCTGGCCTGGCTGTCAAAGACACAGGGATTCAATAAGAAACACATAACGAATAGGCCAGGTGGCTGGATGAAAGAAAACCGACCAACCAACTAACCAAACAAAAACCCCCAAACTGGTGTAATCTAGGTATTAGAAGTAGGATTTTAGGAGTTTTGTCTATAAGCCATGCTGAAAGGATTTTTATCCTCATTTGCATAGAGTTGGCACTGAGTTCCCAAATCTGTACTTGTATGGGACCTTAATGACCCACTGCTTGAGCCAGATTTTGAAGCCTTATAATATGAATGTTCTTGTCTTTTTTTTTTCTTGTTTTGATAGGGAGTGAAGAGCTGACATTTCCCCAGTTATGAACATGTGAATCATCACTCCTTTAAAAATATGCTGTTTCCATTTCAGATCTAAAGTTTTATATTTTCTGAGGTCTCAGGTAGTTGTTAGAAGGAGTTAATACTCAGTTCATATTTTAACATTCATTAAAATAATTCTAACATAAATTTTAAGTTGGAAAGTCACCAGAAAGCCAAGAAATTATTACGTTTTACTTTCAGCAGGATATCACCACAGAAACCTCTCAGAAATTTCCGTTTGAACTGTGGTATATGTTTCAGAGAGACACTCAATCCTAAAATAAAGGGTCCACGTGGTGGAGAATCAATCACATTTCTAGGTAAGTTATGTCTATGTTTAACTACCATTAGTGTTAAAAATCAGTTCTGTGCTTCAAATCTAAATTTGGCTTGCCTCAGATTCCAACTGCTGAATCTCATTATGTTTTTTAGATGATAGATTAAAGAACTGACAATGAAAAATCTGTTCCTCAGGTAGGTACTCACAGACCAAGATCAAACCATCCCTTAACCTTCTTTTCAGCAAAATAAGTAGATGAATCTTCTTAAATTTCTCAGTGTGAAATATGTTTTCCAAACCCAAACTCTTTCCTTGAACCACTTTTAATGCTTCTCGCTGTTCATAATGCTTTTAAACTGCAACACTGGAAAGCTCTTCTGTGTGAAATTATCAGTTGTGCTGACTATAACTATTTAAAATGTAATTATTATTCGAGCCTTTACAACCTTTTATGTGTGTATCTTGTTTAGAGACATCTGAAATTCAACAGAACCAGACAGATAAGTCGTAATGCTGTTAGCTGCTAGTTTGAAGCTAACCACAGAATAGTAATCTCAGCAAGAGGCCAGTTGTTTTATGTTATTTCTGTATTTTCTGGTGGATAGATAGGCAAAAATGTTTGGGAGACAAATTTATCAAGGGGAGGTGAATAGCTGTGCTTCTTTTGGTGCTGAAGTACTGACAATCCACATTTAGGCACGGACAACACAACATGTAAGAGAAGCCAGAGTAAGAGATCACCTGTTTTGTGTATAAAATCCAAGGGCAAGCTGCTTGAGCCGCATGTAAAGAAAAGATAATCCTTAGGTTTGATCCATACAGCCCTCTCCTCTCATTGCTGCTGCTCCTGCTGAGGAAGGTGTCAGCTGCTCCACTGAGACAGAAGGAGTTTTTACCCCCTCTCTTCACCCACGTAGTATTTTACTCACAGCTCTTCATTTTAATTAGGTTATCTTACCATCATAAAGTTTTGCCTACATGTCTGGGAAGCTTTGAACCAAAGCTAATACAATAAAATAATTTCTGACAAAGATGATAAGCATCTTGCCTTTTTTGTTCATTTTTTACTTTGTAAAAATAGTTTGCAAAGAAAAACAGAAAAAATTCTTGGTTTTGAAATTAAAATAAAACAGAGGTTGTGGCATATTTTTTTCTTTGTCTCCTTTATCTCTTCTGACACAAATTGTGTTCTCTCTTTACAGCGACAAAATGAAAATATAGGTCATACTAAGTAGGTCCTTATCTAAATGGAAAGGACAATGTCTCTGTGATTCAAAAAAAAGACAAAAACACTTTTGGCAAAAAAGTACCACCTCCCCAAGCAAAAATGCATGTGTTGAGATGTCAAGACCACACACAGCTTAACTACTGCTGTGGTATTGATCTTCCCAAATGTCTGTGGCCTGTGTCAGCTATTCCTATCACTGCTAAACTTGGCTTTACCCTCTTGAATTCACTCCTTCCCACCTTTATTTGCACTTGTCAGTGAGAGAAACAGTAGCAGACAGAAGGAAATTGTTTGTGTCATCTATATCAGAGTTGATCTCAGGCTCATCTGTATTCTCAGTTAGGTACTTAATGGGCATTTGAACTTGAGCCGTCATAGTTCTCCCAGTGAGTGTCCTGTGGTGATACCCTCAGTTCAATTCTCTCTGTTCTTCTGTTTCTTTGTGAATGAATCTGCAACAGCATCAAAATGCCAATTGCTGAAGCCATGCAATACCCAGAAATGTTTTTCGCTTCTGTCACTGGACACAGCAACAAATAAATATCAATATAATCAGGATTTTTAGTGACCCAAATCCAGCTTTGCTACTCCAGATCAGTGCATTAATTTCAGAAAGGCTAGAGAACACCTTAAAGGGAAAACAAAGGGAAAATACTAAGTGCTAAATGTTCAGCACAGTACATGGTAATTAACTTAGCCATGCAGTTCCCATTACTGTTAATAGGAATCAGATGGCTAGATCCCTGTGCTAAAAATGAAGTTTTAAATAGATATCTGCATGTGTACCAACCAACCACAAAGAATCAAGGTAGCAGAAAATCTTGGTGAGGAAGATACAAACACTGAAGGCATCTAGAAAGGTTACAGAAGGACTTATGAAACTGGGGCAAAATTGTACTATGAGATCATTTACTGGAAGTAGGTTTCTTACAAATTAGATAAGGTTTTAAGGAACAAAGTGTGCACTATCTGAAAACAGAAGCCTTCAAAGGCAGGGGAATAGCTGTGCTTATGCAGAAGACATGAGGAGAATGGGGGCAGGCTGCAACAGGACCACACAGGAGCACACAGCTTTGCCTTGCTGCCTAGGAAACCCCACAAAGACACTTGGTGGTGGGACAGAAAACAGCATGGCTGTAGCTGCTGAATTTGTAACCGATTCACAGGCTTGACTTACTGGCCTAAACTCCTTCAGAAAACAGGGGTAACATAAGAGCTACTTACTCCCTGTAGAAGCATGTGGCAAATATATACTGCAACACATACATTTCTCATTAAAATTTCAGAATATACATGAGATATTCAAAGCAAAGACCTGCAATCAACAGAATTTTTAGAATTCAAACCAATACTTTGTTAGATATATTCCTTATATAAATATAAAATTAAGATCATAAAGAGATACATATTTTTTTATTGGAAGTTAGCTCTGCTGAAAAAAAGGAATTTCAAATCTACAGTCTGGAGTTATATTAATGTTGTTGATAATTGATTATGTACAGTTGTCACTAAAACTATATTGTATTAATTTTCACATAATAATTAAGCCCAAATTAAGGTATTTACATTACTTGATGCCATCAAATAATGAAACAAGGCTCAGGGTCTGAAGAATAAAGACTACTCAGTTGCCATGACAAAGTGAGAAATCTGTACCCAAGTCTGGGCATTTATTGACTTAGATACACAAAGGAAAAAGAATCAAAACAAAATAAAGAGTCTTCTGAAACTAAAATAGAGTTTCTGCACGAAGGAAAAAGAATAATCAAACTGTATCAAAAGGCTTTTTTCAGAGACAGAATTTTGGATACACTCTCTGATTCTGTCTAGTAATCTTTCTTCATCAGGATGAAAGAGTTAGTTCTGTTGTTCAGGTATGAGCTGTGAATGATAGTTTCTTTTCCTGTCTTTGAAAAAACAGGCAGACAAGGTTACAAAAGGGAAAAAAAGATACACAAAGGTGAAGGAAATACGGGTTTTATTGATGTTATCAGGCTTCATGGCAGCTGTCAAATTACAAACAGACCATTCTGGGCTGTCAAAGACAGCTGGGATGCTCTTACCCTGAACTTTATCTTGCTGTTATCATCTGCGCAGGCTGATCAGGGTACTTGCCCAGCCAGACTACTCCAGACCACTTTTACTTGCCTTTGGGGTGCCATGAAAGGGTAGAAGGGGTATTGGTCCACTTACAGGCATCTAAGCATAAGCATGGGGCAGACCCTGTTCCAATGCTGCGGCATACTCAGCACCCACTCAACATCTCTGAAATCAGCCCTGTGTGCACGGACCTGTGCTCAGCCACGGCTCCAGTGATGAGGCCAAGCCTTTTGTGAACATGGGGGCTGCTTTTATACCAGTAGATTGAACAGGTTACTGACAAATGGCAAGATATAGTGCAAGTACATATTCCTTTTTTCCCCTGCAAGATGAAGTGAGCACGCCTGTACTGCTTTGTAGGGACAGTCCCAGGCCTGTGTTATCCCTTCAGCTATGTCCAGATATTGCCAGTGAGAGCACTGGCTGAGCCTGGCCAGAGAGAGTCCTGCCACACCACTGCTGCTGATGTGCCAGCAGCTCTCCAGCTGTTCCTGGCCTGGTTCCACTTACTAGAATGGGCAAAAACAATCAGATTGATTGAGTGAGAGATCTGATGTGGAGAGTTACAGGCTGGATGCCATATGCTGGCTGCACACCAAAGGCTGCTCCTCAGGACCTTGCTGTAAGCCTTTGAGTTCCTTTGGTCACCACTGCCAGAGGATTTGAACAAAGTATGATTTTGTTACAACTCTGAATTCAGCACAGTACTAAGATGGCTATATAGTGAAGCAGTAACTCTGACGACAGATATCCAAATATCAAGATCTGTAAAGGACTTCAGTGTGGTGAAACTGAGCCATGCCTTTTGGTGAAGGTTCTTGGTCTATTCTTTCCAAGATATCAGGATTGTGCTCCCCAGGAGCACAAACTGAGCATCAAATCAGAATACTTCGTTCTTTACCCTCTTTTCTTGCTCCATTAATTTCATCCTTGTGAAAGACCAGGACACTCTTAAAAGTGCAGGATATGCAGTTTTAAACTCAGACTCAGATATCACACTTGCTAGGCAGGTGCTGTGTAGAAAATGCATGGCTCTTTCTCTATCTGGGTCTCTGAAGAGAGGAAAGGAGCTAGTGCACCACTACAAAGGGATGAGTTAGTACCACAGAGCAGAAGGATGCTTTTGTGTTACATATGTGGTTAATTCTGGGATATGGGTAATTTTATGAGAAAAGATTTAAGACATTATTGTCCTTTCTGAACATTCACTTCTGACTAGCTTTGGCTTCCTCCCAGTCACTGTGTCCACTTTTTTCATTGCACAGGGCCATGGGTGCTTTTGGGCTCTGTGTACTCCACCCCTAAAACTGCAAGACTTGCTAACCCTGCAAGGCCCGTCCTTCTTTGTGCATTTGAGTCTGACTGTCCTTGCTTCCAGTTACCTCTCAACTGAACAGCAAAAGCCATTTAACAGACCAGTGAGCTTGGTCCTTTCAAGTCAGTCAGAAATGAGTTGCCCTCAGAAACCATTCTTCCCTTTTGTCCTCTCATCAGGATTTTGCAGTTATCCTTTTTCAGTCCTAACTGTGGCTATTTAGAACTTGAGTCTTTGTACTGATATGTCACTGCCACAGAAGTGGGCAGATTTGATTATCTTTCTGATCCTTGTGAGTAATCTCATTTCAAACTTTGACCTCCCACAGGCACCTGCTCCTTTTGACATCAAAGTCAGCCCTTTATCACGGAAGTAGCTTAGCCTTATGGCAAAATTATCGATTGCAGATGACTTATATGCTTTCCCTGCTGTGCTTTATCAAAAGCTGATCCACTCTTTTGTTGCTTCTTTTGAAAATTAAGTTGAATTTGTTACTGTCTCAAGTAGCTGGCTCTGTGCTGGCCTGTAACTTCTCAGGAATTGTTTCCATCTCTCTTTTTGCACGTCCAGCATCCCTTCCTTAAATTCTGCAACACTATTGCTCAGTGCCTCAAAGGCGGGCTGACACATTTCCCATGAGTCCCCCTTTTCACCCAGATTTTGTGGTAGGATACAGTTTCTGCCCACCATGGGTCTCTGCCTGTACCCAGCAGACCTGCTCTCTGGAAAACAGCCCTCCTGTGGGAGAATAGGCAAGGCCTCCCTCTAAACCTGGGCAAGCCACTGGCTTTACTTCCTTTCTTGTTCTCTTTTATTTATTTTGGGTGCACCCACAGGACAGAATGCATCTCGTCACCTGTATGAACTGCCACTTGTGACACAGGCATCCATTGCTGTATACAGTGGCCAGTGTGATTGTTTGCATTGCCATATACACAAACGTCTCCTAGAAGGCTCACCAATATCTTAAATGATAATTTATCACAATTGACAGGTTCCCATTCTTTAGACAAGAGGTCTAATTCATCTGGCTGTGATGTTCGCTTTCCTACTGGGATTTTCTTCTATTTTGGCCAGAATCCAATCATTCTTTTCTGGGGCTAATGATGCGTTGAATGAATGTATCTGTTTACCAATGCCAGCCTCTTCTATCAAATAAAATTACTTTTGCTGCCTTCATGTACTCAACAATTTTCTTAGACTTTTCCTAAAAGGGTAATGACAAGTTTGATAATGTAAGCCAAAAATTAAATAACTACCTTATGTCCTAACTTCAGGATCTTATTTTAAGTAGTCTGTTCTTCTAGTTTTAAGAAATTGCTCCTGACAGCCTTTCCCCTTCAGTGCTTTATTCCATTCAATTTCACTTACAATGTTCTGCCTCCTTCCAAGGTATTAGGGAGTGACCATTGAACGTAGGCTCTTCAAATCAAGGTTGAGCTGCAGAGCAAAACACAGAGAAAAGAAACCTGGCAACATTTTCTGTCCCTTTATATAAAAGGGCTCAACGTGGTCCTTCCTCAGAATTAACTCAAGCCCATGTCTCAATTAGAATTTTTCTCCAGTTGTAGGATTGGCATGGATTTATACGGATGGCTGATGACATTGCACAGGATGAAATGTGAGCTAAGGGAACATGAAGCTTCACTCTGTACATCTGGCAAATCAGAACTCCGTAGGAAGAACTGCCTGCCCAGCAAGTGTCACCTGCTGAGAGTGGTGCTGGAAACCATGGCCCCAGAGTCCCCTAGGTCTGGCTATGACTGCTTAATTTAGTGCCTTCATTATCATCTGCATTTATTGTCAGAATGCGGAGTTATAGTTGTTACTGCTCTGACTTTTTTTCTTCTTTTTGTAAAAATGCTGATGATATGATGTTACAACAATTGAGAATGCTGAAGTTTTAGGACTAAAGAAGAATAGAGTGTAGTTGAACAATAGCTTTCAAAGTTTGTTGGTTTTTGTTGGTTTCTTTTTTTTATTAAGCCATTATTCTTTTGCTCAAATGCATATAGAAATAAAATAGCATGCTAACAAGAAATGGAAACACTCGTACTATCTCAAATCCCATTAAACACATGTATAGAAGCCTGGATAAAACTACAAAGTATCTTATCATCTGAAGAAATGGAAGACATGTTCAAGGACTTTTAATCTAACAGTGATATCTATGAGAAATGAAGACATAAAAAAGTTAACATTTACATGTATTTATTTATAGAATTAAGGAGAAAAGTATAAACACACATATGTGCACATTGCTGTGAATCTTTCCTCATTGCTCTTAATGTGCTACTTGTCTTCACCAAACAAAATTTCTGCCACAATAGAGACCCAATCTTCATAAAAATACAGCACTCTATTTGGTGCCCACTATTTGGTGGTATTTATGTCTCTGATACATGACGAATGTAACGAACTGGAAATCATTGATAGAAAATACTGATTCCAAAACCTAGAAAATTTTTTAAATTCTGATTTCAAGGTGGATATTGATAATAGATTTTGAATCTCTCTTACACATTAAATGATTTGTGACACTATTCCAAACTGGCTTTTTTTTCAGTTCAAATTCTGTATCTTTTCTTATCTTTTAAATTATTACTAACATAAATAATCCAGGCAGAAGACCCAACCATCCCACTAGGACCAGTTTTCGAGGGTTATACTATAATCACATTCTGACATTTAACACAACACACATAATTTGAGACAATTACCATTCTGGGTCAAATCCCAAAATGATTTATAAGAGGTAAAAGTTAGGCTCTTTATACGTAATTGCACCCTCAGGAATAAAACAAAGCATAATAAGGTGATAAGATATAAATTAGACTAAAATATATGTTCACCTTTTGGGTTCTTTATAGCTTCAAAGCAAAACCCATTTAGAATAAAGGAAATTTTACTGAATTTGGTGTCATTTGGATTCAAAATGATCATAAAATACTCTCTACATTATTTGAATGGAATCAGTTGTATTTAGGAAGAATAAGGGATCCTAGGTTTTTTTAAATTATCCTACCCCATGCACACATTTAAATCTGACAAAATGATGAGGTGACAGATTTTTTCTCTTCCTCCCTCCAGGTAAGAAGTTAAGTGTGACAGTCATTATTGGACTTCAATCAGGCACTTGATGGATTTGGGGGCAAGTAAATCCATTTGTATGTTTTCCATTTCCCTTTGGAATTTTTCCTCTGGCCAACTACATTGAAAACTATCAGCTCACACTTCACTTTCCTTCATAACATAAAAATCCAGGCACAACCTGCCAAAGTCTACAAATCCTATCTTTGGCGGCATCTATTAAGAGGTCCTTTAAAAAGCACTCTGAGCATTTAGCATCCACCAGTAGCAATCACCACCAGCACCGCTGTTCCCACTGGTACAGGCATGGAGAGGTGATGCCATCACAGCCAGAACAGTGACCCTGATCAATACATGATGCCAGCACACCTGTGGTCACACGCCCATACTTTGTTGTTGGTCATGCTGGCTCACAAAACCCAGAAGACACTGCCAATTTTAGCTGAAATCTTCATCTTGCTAGCAACTTTTAAAGCTCTCCATAAAGTGCAGGTCTACCTTGTCCAGAACTGCCATTTGGAGATGAGAAACTTGAAGTGTCCTCCCTGCAGAACACCTTCCAGGTTTGCAAATGACCTCATATTGATTGGTTGCCAAGGGCAGATTGCCAAGCAGAGGGTAGCCTCTACAAAACATGTGCTGTCATAGTATACAGAGATCCAGGTGTTTTCTGGAAGCTCAAGGGTTGGCAGAGAGCTCCCCTCTGATGGCTCATTCCCACCACTACAGTGACCATCTCCTGGTCAGGGAACTGCTGAGTACTCCGTGGAAGGACTGGAAGAGAAGCAGTAAGTGAGAAAAAGGTTCTTGTATCTGAGTGTAAAACACGGTAGGAGCCAAGAGCTGGATAACATTTACAGACAACACTCTCAAGATAAAGTAGCTCTCAGTTCCCGGTCTCACAGAGTGCCGTTTGACATCTCCTTGCAGCAAGGCTTTGGTCCCTCAGCATGAGATAGCTGATCCTTGCCTTGGGGTACAAAGTGGATCGCAATGCATGCTGCTGAGGCACTGAAGTTAAGAGTGCTCAGAAAGCTAACAAAAAAGCAGGACAGTCCAAGTCACAGAGTTATCAGAGACTTGGCTGACCTATGGCTTTGAGCCAGTACCTCTGCTGTGCACTGTGTGATTAACACTAATTACTGAATAAATGTAACTGTGTCCTGCGCAATTTGTAAACACAGTTGGAAAAAAAAAAGATAAACCACATTTTCATATTTTATTTAGTTCCAGTCAGATAGCAACTAATTATTCTTCTAGGTGGAAAAAAAAAGACATTTCAATATAATGTTACAGAAGAATTAGAGCATACGAGTAATGGGCATATTATGCATTATCTGTGTTTGTTATATATAAACAAAATCTAATTGTCATGAGAGTTGGGTCTAAGACTTCTAACCTATTCCTTCTGCCTTGATTTTCCTCAAGAGAATTTCCCCTTTTGGAGATGGAATAATGATTATCCTTAAGAAATGCACTCTTTTTTGAACATAAGTTCAAAAACTGTGTTTTAAACATTCTCAGAGCCCTTGAAGCCAAATAACTGATTCATTCTGGCATTTTCATCATCTTTGAAAACTCTAATGAATGCTTGAATAAAATAAAAGTCTTGTATTAGCATTTATTTTATCTAAGTGCCTTGGGAGTGGAAATTAGTGACTTCCATTTTATCACTCAACTTAACTGAATTCACATGTTTGTCAGCAGCATTGAGCCGCCTTATATAGGCATGAGATTCTGGCTTTTTACAAAATTATTCTGTGACAAAACAGAGTTGCCAACGGTTTTGCGCCTAGGTCAAATTAATTGTGACCCTTCCTTGCCATGCATTGAAAATACATGGTTATCCCAACCTGGCCATTTTGTCTGAAGGGCAGTACAGTCCTCTGGGATGCAATGTTTCCCACAGGTGCTTTCCTCCCTTTTGTTCCAAGATATGTCATCACTGAGGGCTCTTCTTCTGTGGAACTTCCACTGTTACTGGAGAGTGACCCAGAAGATTTGCTTGAAAAACCTGATTTAAATTTATGCTTTTATAATACCAGATATACTCTTACAATATATTTTTAAAGATTGCATGTGTGTGTGTGCACATATATCTATGTTTCTTTTGTCTTTGGGTGTTGACTGTGCAAGAAAGCAAGTGAAGCTAATCTAGTTCACTAGATCCTGTGCCTGGTTCTCAGGCTGAACTCTCTGCAAATGGAGCCAAATCAAATGTCTCATGGATAGCAAATGCCCACTAAGTTGACCAAGAAGGATTTAAGAGTGCTTTTTAGGGGAGTTATCAGCTAGTCTTCCTCAGCTGGCCTCCTTAGCAGTCCATAATCCAATATTGTGCCTTTGACAGGAGTCTTCAGTCTTTATTTTATTCACAGAAATAAAACTCCCAAATTTTCCAGTGATTCCAGGATCACAGGAATCCCAGATCCTCCATTTGTTCTACTTTGACTAAATCTTTTATAGGGAATTTTAATTTTCAAAGAGCAATCAGCAAACAAACAAAATAATCCTTTTAAATATTGGCTAGGAAAGTACACATGGATTCCTACGATGTATGCATACAGGCATGTCTGCTGCAGCATTCCAAATCTGTGGCATATTTTTTTCCAATTTTACCACTTTATTCTTAGTCTGCAGGGATTAGGAAAAGAATCAAAGAGAAAAATTAGTCTGGTATATGTGGCAATCTGCATCTACATTCCTATAATAAAATCTGAGTCTTTAAGAAATAGGCTATTAAGTTTCATCTTCCAGCAATAGTTTTGCTTATTATTTATTATTATAGGCTGAATTTCCTTAAGGAGCCTAAAAGATTTTGCTGTCAAAATGTCAATTAAATTAAGAAAAATGTTTGCACTTAATGCTAACAATTTCTCTTAAAAAATTTTGTTCTTCATACATAATAAATAAGACACTATTAACCATTCCTGCCTAACATCATTATTTGATTTCCCAGAGGACCATGATGACAGAACTGACTCTCATCTTAGTGTGACTTTCAAAAGAGGAGACAAGGTTAGAGACCTTACCTGAGTGTGTGACTTTAGACACTTAAGAAGCAAGGTAGATAAAAGTTTGTTAAATGAAAAATGGATGGCCTTTTTCCTCACAGACTGGAATGTATTCCCCTTGATGAGAAAGGAAATTGTGATGGGAATCTGGGACATCCTGAAATCTTAATGCAGGAATAGGGCTCCTGAGTAGCAACTCATAGCAGGCCTGAACCAAGCAGCAGCTCACTGCTTATTAAAGCATTAGTATTGAATTCTAGCAGTAGAAATTACTCATTTTTTGGACATAATTTATTTCTTTTCAGTCAGCCACTGACCCTGAAATTCCACTTCTATGAATTCTGAATTTGTTCTCTGAGTGGGACAGCACTGGACTCTTCTATTTCCTTAATTTGTGGATTTGAGTTCAGTGATTTCAGTTCTTTGTTTCTTTGCTTATTTGCTTTGATTTGCTTCAAAGTCTGATTCCTTTTGGGGTCCGTTGGCTCCTGTCAGCTGAACAAACTGAACTGTAGCCCTGGTCTCTCACTGTAAACTAGGTGCAGATAAAGTGTGGCTTCCCAAAGGCAGTACACTTGCAGATACCACATTTGCCTCTTCCAGAATGAAACTGTAAAAGGTAAAATTAAGATCTGATTTGCATTTCTGAAATTTTTTTGTCAAAGAGCAATGTAATTTTGGATTCAGAGATTTTTTTTTTTTTCTGCTACGCACTGGCTCAGCTATCTGGAAATGGAAATAGGAAACTAGAGGGTAGTTCTGCTTTATTTGCTTTATTTTCTTCCTT
>VXBU01002831.1:1661463-1704063 GCA_013400315.1 Bombycilla garrulus | reverse complement strand
TTTTTTTTTTTTTTTAAGTAGACTCTGCTGTGCTGGCAGTATTTTCTTACCTTATCAAATAATCTATACTTACAGGTATGCAGACTTTCGTAAATTTTCTCTATGTAGAGTGAAAAGACTCATTAGTTAACAGAGTCCTGCCTTTTAGTTTGAGGAAACAAAAAGAATAAAAAGTGCTTCAAATAAGCAAGCACTTCTGGACAGGAAACAGGTGAAAAGGAATCTTTAAAGTATTTCAGATTAGCTGCAAGAATAAATGCAATATAAACCAAGNAGACCAGAAAGTACCAAAACAACAATTCCACCTAAGTCCCTGGACCTACTGGACACAGAATTTAGCCTAGAGGTAGATTAAATTGTATCTCCTAGAAGGATTTAATTATATATATCTTAAAAGATCTAAATCCATGTTGAGTAGTCCCCGTTCTGTCCCCCCTCCAGCCCTTTTAGGAGACTGTTACTTAGTTTAATTATCCTCTCTGCTAGGAAGATATGACTCACTTCAAGGCCCAATCTGTAGATTTTGTCAGGTCTTTGTCAACAAGCTCAAAAGTACCCTGCTATTGTATCTCTTTCCCATGTGTAAGCACCTAGTCATGATCAATCCACCTCTCTGTCTCCTCTCGGATAAACTGAAGAGATTGAACTCTTTAAGCCTCACGTAGTACAATTTGTTTTCCAGCTGCCGGATCAAACCTCCCAAACCTTTCATCTCTGGCACTGTTATTAGGCTGCACCACTACCTTGGAATGTGCAAGAGCTCTTCAAAGGATTTTAGACTGACCATCTGATATTCAAACTGAATCACTGTCTGAGGGGATTTTGATATTTCTTTTGATTCAGATCTTGGTTTTAAGAACATGATGTCTATGGCTGGTTTAGGGCTCAGTAATGGCTTTGCCACAAGCGAGCAGGAGAGCAGCTCACTGCTATGGAAGGCAGATGTGCCTCCAGGTTTCTCTCTGCTATGTATTCCTGGTAGCACTTTTTCACTCCCTCTGTCTTACAAAACCCAGCTGCAGATAGATGAGTATAAGGAACAGCAAAGCTCTGCTTACAAATAACAAAATTCATTGCACAAACGAAGAAGGGAATGCAGCAGCCCCCAAGCGTCTCTCTTCTACAGGTTACAAGCTGTAACAAAAAAACAAAAGTACTACAGGGGACAAGAACGCAAATGCAGAAATGTGCATACACACATCGTTTGACATTGCAATTACAAACAAGTGTGATCTAGATCAACAATTTTCAAAACAATTTCATACTAAATGAGTGTCTAATGTGTTTTCAGTGACATTTCAAATCATTGCCTTTTGGAGGGTGTGCCCCAGAGTCCACAAATGTGGAATGTCATTCCCTGTTTTTCCACTGATTTATGTGAGTTCTAATCAGTTCCTCATTCTATGAGGGTTTAAACTTCTAAAGATATAATTAAATTCACAACTTACTTTGTGCTATCCTCTGACACCATTTCTAAATGAGATGGGGTGCTTTTTAAACTCATTTTACAGGACCTTCTAGTGAGCCATAAGCTAATTTATAAGTAAATAGTGCTATAATTTAGGAAATATTTGACCATATATCCCCCCAACGTTTTAGACACTTTTCAAAGGATGAGTAGGCTTGAGTCAGAATATAAGTGATTGAGAACAATGAAATGCATTATGTGAAAGCTCCTATACATCTATAGGTTTGCCACTTAATAAAATTCAAACTATAAAAATAACTAATATAAACTAAACATAAAATCTTATGTCTCAATCTCTGATTTTCTCACATCCTCATTGTAGATTTCAAACATTGACAAACGTGGATCAGTGTTTTTCAAATAAGGGCTGTGATTACAGGTATTTTATGCAAGGAAAAAAAACCAGAACATCTTTACACAGAGCAAGTCCCTTGCTTAACAAGATTTTTATATACTTCTCACACACACAGACTCACAGTAGCAGCTCAGTGCCATGTTTATTTCCTCACCTCACAGATGGAGTATGTTTTTTTCATCTTTCACATGATTCCGCACGTCCCAAGAGAGATTTAAACCTCTCTTTCCTGGCTCCCATGTTCATTTATCAGCATCTAACTTCATTGTTTTCTGAAGTCACCCCTGAGAAGGTAGTCTGAATATTAATTTGTAATAAACAGCAAGAATTTTTTGCTGACAAGGTGTCAGAGTGCAAAATAATACGTGTTGTTTCCAGACGTGTGAAGCTTAAGTAACCTACCCAATACTCCTCAGCCACAATGAAAGAACCCTGTGTCACCAGCTCTGCTTCCTGTGGTTGATATCTCTCCCCTCAGCTTCCTCAATGCAATCCTTCTTGGTGCTTAGTCTGCTTTTTGAAGCATACTGCTGAATCTGCAGTATCGCAACAGTGTAAAAACTCAGTACTGATAAAGTAAATGCTTTCTCTGAATAAACTCATGTTGCTGTCACCAAAGCTCATTTTGGCACAAAGGATACGTAAAGAGAAAAGAAAATATGTTCCCCCTTTTTTACCAGCAGGATCTCACAATTCGCGAAGTTCTGTCCATTGCTGTCTCATGAGTAGAGGGCCTGAGCAGCATGAGGTGGAACCAGAGCAGTGCAGGACAGAGCTGAGGGTTTGTCCCATAACCAGGTGCAAGACCATTGTATGCCCTCAAAACAAACCAAGAACAGAATTCACAAGGGTAGCAATGCAGAGGGTCATGCAGTATTTGGCCGTGAGTCTTCCTGAGCTCTTGCCACTGGCCATGGTTTGGAGGAGTACTTGTGCAGCTTCCAAAACACAGCTGGAGATCTGACCTCCCACTCTCCTTTTAATGAACAAAGGCAAATTTAAGCCCCAAAATCCCAGATGATCTCTGCAAGCTCTAATGTAGGAGTTCTGAGTCATCAGCATCCAAAGTCTCCCACATACAGTCCTACCTAGTGCTCCAAATGCTTTATCTTAACTCATATTTCATCAATTCCTAATACTATAAATGCAACAAAATAAAATTTTGATATGTTTGGTCTCTATAAAGATTGCAGTTACGTGGCAAAGATAATAACAAAGTTAGCCTATTACAGCAGCAGCAACAGCCGCATAACAATTTGCATTCTAGCTCCATGTCCTCATTTCTTATAACCTTCAGGTGTTCAAAAGAGGTGCCTCATACTGAGCTATTAATTCTTTATTTAGGCACCTTGACTTTAAATGTACTGAGTACCTCTTGGCTCTGATGAATGTCAAATAACATTCAGATTTAGAAGATTGCATTAATTTCTATTTTTTTTAGGTCTCTGGGTCTGTCCTTGAAGGAAAGGCAACCTTTTATATATGTTTGTGTATATGTCTGGATTGCACTCAGTAATAACACTAACTTTACCTTTATAATATTATCAATAACAACAACATTAAAAGGAGCCAGGGGTATGGTGTTCTAAAAGAAAAACAAACAAACCAAACAGGAGGAGAATGGCCCAATCAGCTATTAAAAAGTTACCAGTGTTTAGGTTTCACAAGAAATACAAAATTTCCTACTGAAAGAAAGCGAGGTTTATTAACAGCTGATTTGCAATACAAACATGTATCTGTTGACAGGTGTACTTTATCTCTTACATTTCAAGATCTGCCAGTCACATTAATGTTTGTATATTTAACAGTTACTTCGCACTCAATGTCTTCAGACTCAGATTTAAAAATGCAGACCATAATTTTTCTGTTGCATGATGCTTTTAATCCTTTGTTGCACACAAGAAACAGTCCTCTCAATAAACTACAGATTACTGATGTTGCGGCTTTACAACAACCATTGAGCAGTAAGATTGCACTTTCAGGTGTCTGATGCAGAGGGGGATTCATCATGTGGATGATTAGTACCTGAACATAAGGATATGGACAAAAATTTGAAACCATTTGGGAGCTAATGAAACTCTTATGTAGCTGGTAGGGGGAAATTCTCAAGGGCTTCAGCATAGGGAAGGAAAATAAATTGTCTGAAGTCACCCAGAGAGCTGTTACTAGGAACAACAGATGAGAACAAAAAGTTGAGTAGGCAACTGAGAGAAGTTTGAAGAAAAAGTCTTTTTTTTTATTTATTGGAAATGTCTTTTAGTTGCCATTTGTCTGAATCCTGACAAAGAAGAAAATTAAGGTATTCAGGGTAATGGAAGAAATAAAAAAAGATTGAAGGAGGATGAGAGGGAGGGAGTGTAAGAAAATACCGTGTATCTGAGAGGGAGCAAGGTGATGACCAGGTAGGCCTTTTCAGCAGCACAGAGTTCATTGTGGTCCAGATGGAGAATGTCTGAAGGCCTTTGTATTGCTCGGGTCTCAGCCTTTTTTTTTTACCTTTTTTTTTTTTTCAGAAAACATTCAGGTATTGCTCATTTTTCTTTCATTATGGAGGATATTTTTTTCCCTACTCCTTAAACTTGTTCTAAAATAAATACCTCCTAAAAAATAGACTTCATTTCATTTTAGGTACTGCCAGTTCAAACGTTGAAGTATTTTGCAAGTTAGGAGTTAAATCCAAGTGTTCAATTAATATAAGGCTCAAATTTTTATTAAGTGACCTGCAATTCACCCTTCTGTCCTCATATTCATTTTCTAAGGATAATTATTAAATAAACATCCCTTTTCAACTGATTATCTTTTGACCTAAATATGATGTAAGGCTTTGGTAACTTTATACTTAAAATGAACTCAAAAAGAAAACAAAATAAAGAACAGTGATTTTAATAACAAAAATTATACCACCAACATTTCAAAGAATTAAAAATTGTAATTTTTGGAAAAGGGTTAGCTTGAATTGTATTGTTTAAGCAGAAAGGAGGCTTCTGTCTTACAGAAATAGCACTGTAGGAACAGAGTAGAAATCTGCTGTACTTAGGTATATGGCTAAGTCCCAGACATTTAGGATTAGCTTAAAGTACTCTGGCAGGTTCAAAAACGCTCAATGAGTATCAAGATCCACTCAGATTATCAATGATAAATTTGATAGAATATAAAGAAGAAACTAAAAAGACATTGCTCAGGTGGGGAACTAATTTCTTGCATCTTGTACTCATTTTTGATTGAAAAGAAATGCCAAAGGCTTTCTGAAAAACAGAAAATGTGCAATTTCTTTCACAAACCTACATCTATGGTTTCTTTTCTTATTGTTTTTGACAGAATTCTTCATTATGCCCTTAAAGAATCATTTTATGTTTATTTGTACTGTTTGTACAGATTTGGAGACTTGTTTTATGAATTGCCAGAGAGAGATGTCTTTTTTTAATAAAAGTTTATTACACTTTGATTGATTTCCCTGATATTCATTTTGTGTGTCTGTGTTATAGAAACTCACTTTTGTTCTAAAACCCAAATTACTCTAACTAATGTACCAGAGGAGCACGGTAACTGTTAGCAATTGACAATGCAAAATGTTTCACAGCTTTATTTGTCAATGCAGATGCCATGGAAAAACCATTGAGGGCTAGTTTGCCAGGATCCTTATTTATTATTTCATGGAGGTTTGCAAGAATAAATCATGAGTGTGAAGCAGCACAAACATGAGAGAGAGCTCAGCCACTGATCACCTTACAACAAATTACTGTACATCTTCTGAGCAGCAGTGGCTATGTTAACTACATCCAATATGCAAGCATTTACTAACAACAAATAAATATAGATCTAAAATGTTAGCACACAGTAAAAGACACTATCACTATAAACCAAATATATTCACATTTTCCATAAGCTAAAGGTTTATGGAAATACAGTTCCTGTGTCTCTGATGATGTTTGGTAACTTGCTAAACACCAGTAACTTGAGCACAACTCAGAAATACATGCAAGAATGCCATTTTGGGATTTCCTCACTTTGAAACTCTCTCTATTATTTGTCATCATTTGCAATTGTTCTGAAAAACATTACAATTGCATGAGTTTCATCACTTGGTAAATATTTTTTTTTTCTCCCAACAGAGTCCCTTCTTTAACTCAAGTAATATTCTTTAAAAGTGTCAATGTGGGGCAGAATGGGATGAAATTAAATGTTTCAATGAAACCTGAGGTGTGTGCTATTCCCTTAGTGCTGGTGCTGCTTCTCATATTGCCTATGGGGACACCTGGATTAGACAAACACACTAAACATAATCCATAGAGACTTTGAGGGGAGAATCATCAGAACAGTTTTGTCTTGCTTTGTATTGCTTCACCTGCTCTCTGAGCACCGTATCACATCTCAATAGAGACTACAACGACTGACTATTTCACAGCTAGACATTCATGCTCACTGAAGGACATAACTGAGCTGGCAGGCTTCATCTTAAAGAGGAAGAAATTGGCAACACTTGTTCAGCAACCTTTGGTGAAGCAGTGTGACTTCAGCCGCTGAAAGGACAAAGCTGCCAGGCCCTGCTAGCAAGAGATAGGAATTAAGCCATGAAACTAATGAACAGCAGAGCTGCTGGAAAACAAGGTTAACCTGTCCTTCTCTTGTTGAGATAGTCCTGGATTTTAATTCTCTGTCCTGCCTCCTGTGCAGTCAATAGCAGCCATTACATGTGGTTAAAACAGATTTCTGTACAGATGTGCTGTCCTGAGAAAAGACCCAGTGGGCCATCCTGCTGCCTTCCAGTAGTGAATATCAGAAGTGCTCTGAGCAATCTAGATTTGAAGGCAGCTTTTCTTTGGGCAGTGCTCAGGCCATGTCATGTCCAGAGGTCCCTTCCAACACAAACTGTGAATCTATTCCAGTCATCCCTCCCCAGTGTTTGGCACCAAGAAATGGAAATGGTGCTGTGTTGACCTGTGCTGACCATATCATCATAAAAGTACTCCAGCATCAGGAGCGTCGATTGAAAGCTGGGACTCCTTTTGATTAGAGATGACATGGGTCTGGTCTCCCTTAGAGGGAAGAAATCACAAAGAATGTTCCTGATAGCAGTGAGACTGCCATGCTACAGAAAATACATCAGACCAGCCAGTTCACTGTTTTTCCATAGCTTTGTTTCTTTTTCCTTTAAAGGCTCTTGCTTCCGCTGCTACTGTACCTCATTCCCCTTTCATAAGGGAGGTAATACTCAATTATACAGCATTGCTGTAGGTAGTGCATGCCCATGCTATCATGTGCAGGCACTCCTCTGATTTCTGGGGCTTCCCAGGCATTCCAGAGCCTTTTTTTTTTTTTTTTTTTAATCCACCAGCCAGCATTTGATACAGAATCTGGAAATTATTTTGCTGCCAAAAGTGTACAAGGGAGGTGGGAGACAATCTGTCGGCTTCTGCTAGAGTAAACACAAAGAACCATTCTCTCATCTAGTAAAACAATAAGATTAGTCCTTTTATCATTAATTTTCTTTCTCTCCTTCACTGCTTTGTAAACACTGCTTGTATGACTTTGCCTCTTATCGTCTGCAAACTGAATCTGCTTTTGTTGAAGCAGTGTCAATCACAAGGGTTTTCCTGCTCATATACTTAGTGATATGACTGACTGAAAAAGAAGACAGGCTTTCATTTGGGTCTGCAATATGTGACATAGTCACTGTTGGAAATATAAGGGGGGGAAAGGAAAACAAAGGGAACAATTTGGTAAAATATAACACAAAGTCCACTTGCTCTGTCAAAGAGATTAAGATTAAATTGAAGGAGGTCAAATCTATTAACATTTAGACTACAGTGTATATAAGAAGTTAGTGACTCATTAGATATTGGCTTTCTAATTGGAGAGAAGCTTGTTTCTAATTCTCTATGTAAACAACAGCATTAGCAGAAGCCTGGGTGGTCTCAGCATTGTAACCCAATGGACATATTTGATCCACATCTGTCTGTGAAAAATGTCCTCGAGGACCAAGCTTGCATTTAAATTGTAAATATGTCTCTTGATTCCTTTTTACCAACTGTGAAAGCATTTGCAAAGGGAAAACTTCACAGTGATACTCTGGGGTCCCTTTAAATTTGTTTTCCCAAATGCCAAATTCTCCTTCACACCATACACTTTGTTACAATCTTGTTTATGTTCAGCTCTTTGGACCAAGCAAGAAGATTACTGCAGCCACCAGGAAGGAGCACCCGCATGACTTGATTGTTAATTAACTCTCATAGCGAGAGTGACTCTTACGAAAGCCAGATTATTTATGGAATATCTTTTGCATTTTCAAATCATATTATTCTCTAATTTTGCATCGCTCTCTATTGCTTCTTGTTCTAAATCCAAGGGCAAGTGAAACAAAGGAAAGTAAATTAGATATCAGCCAGCAGTGTTAGCCATTGGAAGGTGATTTGGTTAAAAGTTTAGTTGCACTGACCTGAACAATAGCTCAATGACTGTGTTTTAGCAGGTTTCAAGCAGACCCTTTGTGGTGGGTTGACCCTGGTTGGATGTCTAAAAGCCACCCTATCACTCCTCTTGTCAGCAGGATAGGGGGGAAGGAAATGAGATGAAAAATAACCTTCATGGATCCAGACAAAGGCAGTTTAATAAGCAAATGCCATGCATGGAAGCAAAGGAAAACTAAAGATTTATTCTCTGATTCTCATGAGAAGGCAATGACAAGCTGCTTCCTGGGAAGCAGGACTTCAGTATACATAGTGTTTGCTTTGGAAGACGAGTGTAATAACAATTGCTCCCTCTCCTCTTTTCTCTTAGCTTTTATTACTGATCAGGCATCATATGGTATGATATATCCCTCTGGTCAGTTTGGCTCAGCTGTCCTGCTGTGTCCCTCCCTAAAAATCTTTCCCACCCCCACCTACTGGTCAGGGAAGAATGTTCACAGAATCACAGAATCACTAGGTTGGAAGAGGCCTTTAAGATCATCAAGTCCAACCCATGCCCTAACACCTCAACTAAACCATGTCACATGTGGAGTGCCACATCCAATCTATTTTTAAACACATCTAGTGATGGCGGCTCCACCACCTCCCCAGCAGATGATTCCAGTAAGTATCACCCTTTCCGTAAAAAAATTTTCCTAAAAAATGTTGGATAGTCTTGATGCTGTGTGAGCATTGCTGAGCTTTAGCAAAAACACTGGTCTCTATCCTGAACACCTTTCTAGCTACCAATACAAAGCACAGAACTGTGAGGGTTGCTATTGGGGAAATTAACTCCACCTCTCCCAGACCCAGTACCCCTGATAAACTCCCACTGCATTAGCATATTTTCTGAGGATCAGCATGTTTTGATTTGGTATGTGAGCAGCATAACTGGCAGTCTCATACAGGGGGATGGATGAGTGCAGGAAGAGTGAGCCTGTGGTCTCCTCCTTGTACACTCTCATTATTCCCAGTGTGATCCACCAGAGCTTCATATCTGTAAGCAGTGCTTTCCACAGCTTGTACTGCTACAGGGGGATAGGCAAACATTCACAGGAAAAGGATCATGCAAAGTTTGAACTGGAAATAATCCTTAGAAATTTATTTTGGATGCTCTGCTAAAATTTGAGCCACAGATTTTTTCTCCCACAAAAGCGTGGAAGCTGGAAAAGGGCTGTGTTCAGTGATCTGTCCCAGAGAAAGACTTTTACCGCGAACCTTCCTGATTCACTGGCCAGTTCTCTGTCACCCACTTAGTGTGATTTCTTTCATCACCAGAGGAAGTCCTACACCTAAAACTGCAGTTTAATCACCATCATTTTGCAGTGAACAAATACAGTTCCTTGCTCAAGCAGCTGCAGCCCAGAGTTTCCTACAAACCCCTCTGAGGATAGAGGGCAGCCCCTCAGAGTGACACACTTAATAGCTCTGTCACCTTAGCTTTTAAAACCTGTTGCAGTCCTTTGATACAAGGAAGGCAGTGTGCATGAAATTCTCACCCTCCTTTTGAGCACAGCCTCACTGAGTACAGGGAGGATCATCGAAGCTTTTCAGGTCCAATTGCCTACATGTGGTTGTCTCACCTCTCTGACACTCTCTGTTTTATCTTTTCACCTACCATGGTCCATCACTCCATGCCTACTGACACAACAATACTGCCACCATGAAAATCCTTACTAGTCTGCCCAGTTCTCATTTGGCCAGCTGCTGTGAAAGCAGGAGACTGTCACATTACTATCTCATTAGTTAATACAGTTGGCAATGCTAAGCACACTAGTCTTCTAATGGAAGAGATGGTACAAAAAATTTTCAGGGAGAAGAGTTTTCTTCAAACATGAATAGAAGCCTGTTATTTTGGAAAAAGCAGAATATTTTTGAAAGAAACAAAAATAAAATATGGCAAAGACTGACATGTATTAATGAAACATTTGGCACTAGAGAGCCTACATTTTTCAACAAAAAAGTAATTTCATAAATCTCCATTCTCCGAGAGATGCATTTGCCTGAGCATTTAGAGGCCACAGAAAAATATATTTTTATTGTTATTAATTATAGTGACAGTCCTGAAAAAAAAGGTCATTTTATGAAAAGCAGAGGGTTTTGAAGATTCAATTAATTCTGTTGAACATTGATCTAATTTGAAAGATGAAATCATAACTGCACAAAAAATATAATAAGGTTTCAAATTAAAAAATATACAAGTGTATTTTAAGTGTTTGACATAAACAAACCAAAGATGAACAGAATGATAAGTGAGGTAGCTTCAAAGTGTTCTAAAAAAGCCCTAGCAGGAAAGAAATACAAACATATCCCAAATGAGATTATCTTGCCTAACTTCGGGCACAAAGCTGGCTGTCGTTTCTAACTTTGTCTGTTAACAGTAACAATACAGCATCAGATCCTAGAACCACCAAAATTAGCAGTGGCTCCCACTCAAGAACCAGTTTCCTGGTTTTCCATGGTACATGTGATACTGAAGCCTGTCTCTCTAATCCACCTTACCATCTGGCAATCTATTGATGAGAGCAACAAGAAAGCATGAAAAGATGAGACAGGTCCTATGCCCTTTTTAAATATCAACTGGGGTGGAGATGTTAAACACATTCCACTCGTTATCCATTCCTTTTCCTTGGGAAGGATGATTTGGGGAGCTAGTTCTCTCCTTCTAAATTCCATTTAGTCATGAAAATAGGGTAGAAAAAATATGATAAAACTAGGAAATAGGCTCAAAGACATAAGTAATTCTTAGTCTGTAGATTGGTGTGTTACAAAAGAGGTACAAAAAGGCATGGGTTTTGTGTGTGTGTGTTATTAATGCCTTCTGCAAGTAATTATCCAGAGAAGAGGAAAACTATCTCCTTAAGTAAGTATCCATAAAACAAGAAGAAAAATAAACCATGCAGTGTCAGCACTTCAATATGAATAGTATGGTTCGGAGTTTTCATGCCACGAAATTAATATATCCTTGGAATAAGCCATAAATTATAAGTTCCTTAAAAAATGCTGCATCAAACACTTTTGGAATGTTGTATCACATTATTTTATCCTTAGAGATGAAAATAAAATATTATAGAAGTAGACTTAAGGAATCAGCAGTAGTTTAGGTAAAAGTGATCATGATTTGCTTCTGTTTGTTATATATAATCAGAATTAAGTCCAGACCAGTAATATGTATATTTGATGGATTGCAAGAGCTAATTTTGCAAAGCTGAAAACAATTATGAGCTAAATCATTTGGGAGAAGGAAATTAGACAGGAAATGTGGATAATAACTGGAAAGTGTTTGAAAACATTTTACCAGAGGTTTAAAAAAGAAGAATGAAAGCTGGACTAAATGTTGGCTTGCATAAAAGTGAAACAGCTATGTAAATCAAAATAATTACTCAAAAAAAAAAAGACATTTATTAGAATGTGAATTAGACAGAAGATAAAACCGACAGAAAATTAATAAGGCTGGAAGCAAGAAGTACAGTTTTTCATCAGAGTTAGGATAACAAGAAAGATTTGTGGTCTTGACTGCACACAGCTGTAGCCATTTTAATAATATATGCAAAAATTGGTATATTCTGTAAATAAATCTGATCTCTCTTTGAAGAAAAAACAGAAAAAATCAGTTCTGCTGTAAGAGGACAATGCAATGCTGTTCATTCCAGTAAATCAGGAGAAAGTTAAACAGCAATTTAAATCAGCAGACCTGCACAAGTTATAACCACAAGCTTTAAAAAAGCTGGCTGAAGAAAATTCCAAGCCATGGATATTGCTTTTTGCTAAGTCTGAGAACACTGGAGATGTTCCAAGAAGGACAGGGAAAAAAAAAAAACACCAATATCTCACCAGTTTTATTTTTTTAAGTTATGTGTGTAACCCAGATGATTGAAGTCCTTTCAGCCTGAGCTGAAAGGATAAAATAATGTAAAAGCTAATAGAGGGCTAGAGGTGTGTATGCAATTAACCCTAAGCAAAATGGTTTAGCAGAAACATGAAGTCCTTGTAAGCCTTCCTGAAAAACTCAGCATATTTACCAGTGTTAGGAGGTAAAAGAAGACAAATGTTGCCAGGCATACAGAAGAAAAGGTGGGCCAGCAAACCAAAGTCCTTCGAAATCTGAACAAAAGTAAAAAACAGCACTGGCGTCAGAAAAGTCAGTATCTGTCAGAGCCAATACAGATGTGAACAATCTTCCACATAGAATAAAGCACCTTTGAAAAGCTGATCCTTCATCTTTTGTAGGCACACTTTTTAAGCCCCCCAAAGTTGGCAGTTTTTGTAAACCTGTCTCTTAATTTCAAATGTCCTCTTTTCCAAACTGATATTCAAACAAGGTTTTTCTGGCCCAGAAGCAGGTGAGAAAGTCTTCAGTGAATCTGGTACTGTTTACTGAGGGTCATTCAGCACAAAGATGTTTTCTGTATTAGTACAATTCAGAAACGGTGAACTAGCTGCTAACCAGGTAACGCAGCGAATAATTGGTACAACTTGCTAACTGGTTAGGGTTAACTGTGTGTAACATCTCCATTGATTTATGACTGTCAGGTTCACAGGTTACTTAGATTGTTCAATTTAGCACTTTTCCCCAGCTTTCAACTGAACATTTTGACCCAGGTGTTCAATGGATTGATCGATATGAAGTACAATAGGTCTCTGCACCAGTCCATAAACAAAGCTGATTTTTATAGCCTTGGTGTGATTTAAACCTTTAACACTTTAAACCATTCTGCAGCACTCTTGCCATGTAAGCATATGCTTCTCTTCACTATCCTTAATTGACATCAGATTGTGACTTAGCAATACGCAGGGCAATGAAAGCTGCTGTGTGCCTGGAGGGCCTGATCCCGCAAATGTGTGTGCCTGATGCTGCATGCAGGTAAGTAACTCCTTTGATCCCAGTGAGGCTATTCACATACATAACCCTGTTAAGGTGAATTAGTTGTAAGGCAAGGACTGACATTTGAATATTGAGCTTTGTGGTTAGGGAGAGCTTTTCTAGCACTCAGAAGCCATGGGGAAAGGCAAATCTCATTTGCTCAATGTGACTCATGCATGATTTCTCCCTATGTCAGGTTCCCTCCTCTCCAAAAAACAGACTCATATGTTCACTTTTGCAGCCTGCCTCCACCTTGTGACTGTACATATCACATGTAGGGGCTCATGTTCACTTGCCAGCTGAATTTGATGCATGGTACAGGGTGGAAAACGCAAAACAGCAGGAGAAGAGTGAAATGCAGATGCAACCCTCAAGGGTCCTCAGTCTGTAGACCCCTTACCGGATGCCAGACTCTGGGTCTGCACCACAGCATGTGAGTGAATGCACCAGATAGTTCATCTCCCACTGCATAGTTTGGCCCAGCTTTCACTCCTAAAACTATCAAAAAACAGAGTTTCAAAGGTTTTGAGAATGAAGACCTCAAATCAGATTTTGGGAAGGACCTCACTCTCACTGCTGCCTGGAGTGCGCAAGGCAGAGTAAGGAAGGCTCCTCAGTTCTGAGGCCAGGGTTACTCTCATGAAGGAGCTGAAAAGGAAAGGGGGGGGTCCCACTTTCTTTCCTCAGCACATGTCGCTGACCTACCGTTCACACATACACACCCATTATATTGTTCCTGAGTAAGTGCTGCTTGCTTGGCTGACCTTCGCTGGAGATTTCTTTAGTATAGAGAGAGTCTGTCTGAGTAAATATCCCTCAGGCATATGGAAAACGGGTAGGGATAACAGATGAAGTCAACACATGGAAGAATTTATTGTCTTACCCGGAGGTAAGAAGCAGATCCTCCTTAACCACTTAAACAACTACAAATGTTTTCAACTCAGTGTTGGTATAAAATAAAAATTAAAATAACCAGTCCTCCTTTCTTTTGAAAATGGGAAGTGAAGAGAAGTGGAGGGAAGGGACATGGAGAAGAGGAAGGTGAATTGAGGGGAAGGAGGAGGGGAAGAGAAAGAAAAGGGTAGCTCTCCAAGCTATCAACACAATCCAGCTTTCAGCTCACACTAAAAGGCACAGAAAATGTGAAACAGTTGCAAAAGTCTTAGAGAGCAAGTTAAATGACTACCACAGACTGGAATCTTTTAATATCTCTTGAGCCGAGTGTCACAGACTATACATATTTTTGCATTTAACGCAGCTTTAAATAGTATACATAAATGCATGTCATTGAGCGGTGACAGGAGAATCAAGCAGGTACTTTTACTTTAAAAATATCTTCCCTCTGTGTTGCTATTTCACCTTGAAAAAGTGCCATATTCAGCATCCCGGACTCTGGACCCTGAGCACCTTCCTTTGACATCGATCCCTGTGGATCAGCCTCTTTGAGCCTAGCAGAAGTGTTTGAGAAGAGGTCAAGTTTGGCCTCTGAGGGTGTATTTTGAATCAGCTTTCTTATGTTCTTACTCCATAAACCTGTGAAAAGGAAATGAATCATGTTTAGATTTCTGCAAGAAGCTGGGGATTATGCAAACTATTTCCTGATACATTATAAGGAGAAATGCTTATTTTCATAAATAATGTGTTTATCTAAAACTGTAGCCAAATAAAAGACTCCTATTTCTTAGGAGTTAGATACAGAAACTGCTATAATATAACTGCAAATGTAAAAGTAACTGCATTTATGAAGCTATCCTCATAAAATAGATCTTGTTACAAGAAAAAGTTGCTGTAAAATAGAAATGGCACTAAGAGCAGAATTGTGTATGTCTGGAATGAGATTTTACCTTAAATGTTATTCAGTAAATGAAAAGAATCATTAAATAAATTGCAAGCTATGACTAAAACAATCCATCCAAGTATTTTTTTATTGCCATCTTCTTTTACAAACTCATTGAAAATTTTGAGGGAAAGAGGCCAGAAAATCAAGAAACAGCTACTTTCATAAGGAATAAACATATTTTTGCTGATGATTTCACGGCCAGTACAGCTGCCACCAATGACCTGGGTGAGGTCCAGTGTTGCTCCTCAGGCACTGCAGAACTGGAAAGCTGAGACACGATGAATCTTCGTGACAGTGATGTTCACTTTATCAGAAAAGGAGAGAGAGTCTGATGATGGTTTAGCCATTTTATTGTTGCCATTGTGTCCTGATCTTAACTTGCTTGAAGCATGTGAGGATGCTCCTCCTAGAGCTGCATTTGCACCTGTGCAATGTTTGTATGGTGTTTAGCATAATGGGATGCTCTTAACTCTTAGAGATCAAAGACACTTCAATTCTGTTACTAATTATGATGAGCATGGATATGTTGGTTTTCACTCAGGAAAAGATTGCTAGATTGTCAATAAGAGAAGTAACATGTGTAAAAAAAGATACCACAGTGTTTTCATTTTAAATTAACTTTTAAAATAAAAATTGCTGTAATAAAATATAAGAAGTATTTTGCTTTTTATTTTGGGTGTACAGACAGTTGCACATGAAAATTATTTATAACCAATTTACACTATTTGACAATCCCATTCTTGATCAAAATTAGAATAATGATATTTACTAATTTAAAAATTCACAAACTAGGTCCTTTGATGACTTTTGTACAAACAGCTCCAGACCCTCAATTTTGAATGGTTGTTTATGAAGTTGATGGAGTTCATTTTTTATTGTTTGGCCATATCCCTAAAAGAACCCCAAACTATTAAATAAATGTTAGGGCAACCTGTGTCCAGACAACAGCTGTGAAGTTCTGAAAAAGTGGTCTTTCTGAAACTCTTAATTATTACGGCACTTCTGATAAAAAAATTATCTTCTTAATGTCCGTTATAAATTTCCCCCTTTCTGCACTGAAATGAAAGACTCAGAACTGCACTTCAAGGAGCTGAATTCCATAGCCAGGCAGCTTAATTTGCCAATCCATTTCATCCATAAAACATAGCCTACACACATGGATCACATTATAGGGAATTCAAAGGTGAATGGAAAAGAGCAGCTGAGTGAACAAGGAACAGAGGGTGCAGCCATATCCTACAAAGCTTTTTCTAAACAAGTACCAAAAATCTTAAAATTTAATCACCACTATACCAAATGGTCTCAGTCAGATACAAAATTACCCATATTCAACCATAAGCAAGGCCAAACCTCTTGAAACTGAGTGTTACAGAAACTCAGCTCCAGAAAAAAACAGCGGCTTGTTGAACAAAATGAAATGTTAGCATGACAAAACAGCCTGGAATGAAAACCTGCCATAAGTTCATGGCAGCTTCAGACAGAAAACACATAAATAGATGAAGAGCCTATTTTAGTTACTCACCAGAAAGCTGAAAGAACAAAGTAACTCACTTTATAATGGCATTTTCTGGGAAAAAAAAATATTCCAAATTCAAAGAACAGCTGAAGAAAAAAAATTCAAGACAACTTCATTTAGAAAAATCACAGTTACTACTTTATAAATGGCATTTAAATAGTGTATTCAGAAGGTATTCCTAGGAAGACTGCATCTGCCAGTAAACTATTCCAAGTCATCTGTAGAGCACTGGTCAAACACAAGAGCCACAAACTTGCTGAAGCCTGGTCATCCTTTTATTAAGAGAAGGACCTTTTTGAGGATTGTAGAGCAAATTAATTGATTTGGTTTCAGATAAGACTATCTCAAGCCTTGTTTCTCACATTGCCTCCTGCAATGGAAATGTCACCTTGTCGTGTATGCAGTGCAGAGTGCTTCAGGATGGTAATGAATATCAAGCCAACATTTCTCTTAGTGGCCAGTTTTCTAAATGTGGGCAGGCAATCATATGCATGTGCACTAATCAAGCTTCCCTCTTTCCACAGGAGGCTGCTTAAAGAGATATATGGTAGTAGGATTTGTGCTATGCTGCTCAGGGAATAGGGAACAGATGGAGAAAATTTGATTCCCAGGGCCTATGTCTGCTAGGGGATTCCCTTGTGCCACTTAAGTCTTTGAAGTAAAAAGAAAGTTTCTCAAACCACAAAAAGAAAATTTTACTTCCCACTAACTTGTCTATTTATTTTAAAAAACTCTTTCAGCAGAGAAAACATTTCTCTGCAGCAGATATAACAGCTGCCCCAGATCCGTGGAGCAATCCCATGGCGTACACTGTGGTTGTCCTGCCAATTTCCTTTTTAACTAAACCACAAAATGGTGGGATGCCAACCACAAGAGAGTACATTATTCTGATGTTCAGCACTTACGTGTGGAGAATATTAACTGACCCCTTTTTTGATTAATTGCACCTTTTAATACCATTAGGGAAAGAGTTAGGTTATAGTTTCCTACTGAGTGGGACAGGCAAATGGCACAAAGGGCTTATAAATCACCCAGCTCGCAGGGGCTTCAGCAGCCGTGTAAATGTACAGATGTGGACAAAATAAAAGTTAATTGTGTTGTTAGTCACATGAACAGAAACACACAGACAAGTGTTACTTTGAAGAAAACAAACTAATTTTAATCATGGTAAATACAGTTATTATTGATGACAGTTGGCTGCTGGATTCAGGCATCTCAGGGTGCTCAGAATTCAAGAAAGCCAACAGGACTTGGCAACATAGCACAGGAGTCACCAGCACAAAGGTGTCAGACAAGTGTGGCTGTCCCCAGGCAATGAGGTGATGTCCAGGGACATAGCAGTCCACTCCGAGAAGCCTCCTGCCAGGGAGGGCTGCTTGTTTATTACACTATACCAACGAAAAATGCAAGTATTGAGGATGCTGCTGGGAGAGGACTGAAGAAAAGTCAACAGGAACCAAAATCTTGTTGCCCTTTTAAATCCATGGGGTCTGCTTCCCTTCTCTCCTCTGGACCCTAATTTCTAGTCAATCTCTAAGAGAACAAATGAAGATAATGTTTAAACTGTGATTTAAGCCATGGCAAAAGAAAAAGTGATCAAAGTAGTGCTGGGGATCTTTTGCCTAACAGAGCAGTTAGCTGCTCTTTTGTTGACTTACCTTAAAAGAGTAAAAAATGTTTGTATTTATTTTAGAAAAACATCAAAGGAGCATCCTTCCAATCCCAAGTATAGCCTCTAGGTACTTGCAGTGATTACTGCAACAGTAGCTCTTTTTTGATCTGGCTGAGCCAATAGCTATAAACGCACTCCTTGGAATAGGAGTCTACTTCTTCGGTCTTTCCTCTTCCATCTCATCCTGTCAGAGAGTGGGAAGCAGTTGCATCCCTGAAATTAAAGTCTGTTACATTATAGCACCTCCTACAGACAGAATGCCCAGACCAGGAGGAGGTGTGGGGCCGTCTTTGTTCCCCATGGGGGGTGGAGGAGCCCGGGCATTCTTTCCCAATTTGGAAATGTTCTGAACTAGGACACTTCATTGGACTCCCTGGACATCCCCCCACCCCTGGAGCTACCTGCATTGGACGACTGCCAAAGCCCCGCCTAAGCCAGAAAAAGCACTGCTTGAGGAAGCCTCATTGCATATTGAGGGTGTTGTTATAGCAGAGACGTGGACCTCCAGTCTCTGGCATGGCTTTTTCTCTTTAGAGAGTTTGTTATTTTGGAAGTTAATAAACCTTTTTTTTTGTTTCAAACACCACCCGAAGTGTCTTTCCCTCCCATTTTAAGCCGTGAGTATTTTTAAGACAAAACCCAAACGGGGATGAGACCTCTGAGAGCTCATAACACCTGGCTCAAGGAGAAATCCCATCAAAAGTCCTTAAAAAGACTTTTTTATTTGCAGGTTTCAGGTCCCAGTGTGGCACTGGATAGGGATGAAGGGGACTTTAATTGTGTTATAAATATCCCTGCCAGAGGAGGAGTGTGGAAACTTACAAAGCATTAAGATATAATCTCTCCTCTATCTTTTGACCACCATCTTCTCACTTCACCTGTTCCAGTGCCTCAGAAAGTGGCCAGCTCAGCTGCAGGAGGGTGTTTGCAGGCTGCATCAATCCAAGGATGTGAATTGGAGTTACAACCTCTTTCTGGGAAGCTACCTTGAAGTGCTCCTTGAATTTGCAGCAAAATTTCACTGTACATACAGCCTCCTCACTAAAGTTCCTCATTCAGTGGCTTCAACTGCCGGCTCCCACCAAAACTAGTGCAAACCCCGACTTGTGGCATAGTATCCTCAAGCTGCAGGTGGGTAGAGTGCTGACACACATCCCGTGAGGTTCTGCACACTCTCCCTTCACCCACTCATGTGTCCTAAACCCACAAAGGGACAGCCTGGAGGGCATGCAGCCCCATCCCAGCCTGCATGAGACAGTAAAGATCAGGGACAAGGAGATAATCCTCTTGGGGAGAATCTAGGCAAACATTTCATGCAAGGAAGCATACAGCATTTAACCTTATGACTGTCTCTATGCAGAGATAGTATTTATCAAATTGTCCCTTCTCTGGCAGAGCATAGCAGAGCAGCATCCCCAGGCTACAGGGATGATCTGGGCTCAGGAGAGAGGGACTGTGGTCCCAAGAGAGGTGGTGAGAGGGGAAAGCTGCTTGGTTCCTTCTCTTGCATACTGCCCCAATGCACAGGAAAATTAACTTGCACAAGAAAAAGACACGTGAAAAGGGAGAAGTGCAAATTACCTTTTCATTTCACAAATGAGGAGGGAGAGGGAAGACAAACTATGCTGCTCTCAGGTCCAATTCCTTTCATGTATACTTCCTGGGGCAATGCAGTTATGTGCCTACCTAATAGCCCAGTCTAGCTCCAGGTAAGCAGTCATTAGTTTTCTTGGAAATTCTCTAGCAGTAAGATACAAAAAGTGGGTAAATTTATTCAGCCCTTAGTGTTGAAGTATATATAGAGAGATGTATAGATAATGCACATATAAATACAGATAGAGGGGTACACATACACATAGAGCTTAATAAAAATAGATCTGGTACTACTTTCTTTAAGGTTGGAAGGGAAAGAAAGAAAATGAGGGGGACATACGAATTTAATAAGCTCAGGCATAATTGCTATGAATAAATGTTAATGCATAGGGATGAACTTTTATTTTTACTTTATACATATTAATATGCTGCCTCTTTGTGAAAGAGTGACAACAGACATTGATAAATTTGACAGAAGTGAAAGGAAAAAATGGTTGCACTATTAGGAACATTCCTGAGGTGGTGTTGAATGGTGTCTTTGATACATCAGCCTTCACTCTCTGAGCACATTCGTATTAACTTGTGTGTACATCCAGAATTCAAATGAGCTGCTCCTTTAGATGCTTTTAGCAGCAGTCCCACCAGACAGGCTGGATTCAAACCTACAGTTTCAGAATGTGGTAGAGTATAATTTTCTCAGTACAGTTTGTGCCTGCTGACTCTCTCAGAAGATGAGAGAAAGAGGAAGCACATAGCAGGTCGTTAAAGATCCACACAAGTCTGAAGAGTGAAAAAAAAAAAAAATCTTCAGTGAACACACTGCTCCAAAGTACACTCTCCCATGCCCAGAGATCTGTGCAAGGCTGTGTTTATAACATTGCTGAAAACAGAGAGATGACAAATTCCTTGGAATGTATTCACTTAAAGGCAAGTGAGGGCTAACCACTGATGTCTGAATGCCTCAAAAATGTCTGAATGCCTCAAAAATGTCTGAGCACTGGTGCATTGCCCAACATGGATGCTCTTTATAACCCTGCAAGAAACTTCTGAGAAAACAGTGCTACCCACCTGCAAGATATGTATTTGGCTGGAACCATCATACCAGTACAGTAAGTGTCTGAGAATCTTACAGTAAAGCCAGCATACACAGGTGCATCACATGGCTTAGGATTCACAGTGAGCCTAGGAATAAATAAAAAGCTGAAGCCATGCATCTTTTTCTCATTAGTCCATTGCTTTTAAAAACTAGACATCAGGAGGCTGGAATTTTAAGGTGTGAGTTAATACTGACACATATTTGTTAGCAGCTTCAAACAAAAGGGAAAAAAAAAACAAGAAAGAAAAAATTTAGGAAGGGAAAAGGAGGCAGCCATGGAAAATGCATGCATAAAGAGAAGAAGCAAAGGTGAGAGAATATGTTTTAGTTTATATATATTAGTCTACTAGAAAATTTTGCTTTGAAATCTGGTTTTAGAGAAATTTGGGCTATTCAGCGAGCTTTTTTTATAATGTCTGCTTCCAAAACACAACAGGAAAAGCAAAATTCTTTTTTAAAAAGTAAAGTATTGAATAACCATTTTCCCCTCCTTTGCCTCCTTAGCATGCAAGTACTATCTTTGGAGACAGATGCAGAATTAAGAAATAAATATTCTCCTTTCTGTTCATCGCATAGGAAAATACAATTGGATTTTTATCCATTTTTATCTGGTTTCATACAACAGTAAAAATATTGGATTTTTTTCTCTTAAAAATGTCAGTCTCCTTTTGGCAAGCAAATGTAGGATATCATCTATATTTTTTACTTTTTTTTCAGATGTTAACCATAAGACTGCTGGCAAATTAATTAGCATATATAGCCAAGATTATAAGTAACAAACTAGTAACAAACATTAGCTCTTCTATGCAAAAAAAACAAGCATTTGAATCTATTCAAGACAAACAGTTTATATCAGACCTACTGTATATTTGAATCTCTCAATGCCTAGTATCACAGCATGCCTAGTAGTTAAAGATAATTAAAGTAATAATACACCTGTTAACTGTGGAGCTATTGTGCCTAGCATCAGACTGCTTAGAATTACTAACACAAACTGGCTGAAGGCTGGAGGAAGCAGTTTGCATGTTCCTTCTGGCTAAGAGAAGCCTCACACCCTTGTCCTGTTATCAGTGAAATAAGGCAAGAGTCCTTCTCTTTCAGAGCAGAAGCCACAGCCTAACAGACTTACTGATCATTTTTTTATTCATAAAAATATTTTTCTTCAGGTGGACAAATTTTCCTCTTTTCCATCTGCCAGAAAGAAGTGGTTTCTTATTCATGTCTCCCTTAAAAATACTCCAACTGCTTACTTGTCCTCTAAATTGCTGCTAAGGGTTTAACGCATCTTTTACCTTCTCTTAAAGAAGCCAAATAATCTGCAAGCCTATTCAAGATGGCACCTGAGTTTTCCCTCACCCCATGTTTTCAACATCATCAACATCAGCATTTTAGGCAAGCATCACTGTCTAAAGAGCAGATTGCTTCTGCATGACAGAATATTGTCAAATACTGTTTTGCTATTCAGCAAAAAATATATTCAAAAACCATAGATAAGCAGAAAGACTTTATTTAAGAGGTTCTGTTTCTAGAAAGCAATATGCTTACTGTAAAGAGAGAGGTGTTTTATTTAACTGGCAATAACCTGCAACAACAAATACATCCAAATATTTTACTCATCTGTGGATGCTTATTTTCCTCCTCCTGCAGATACATTCTTTCTATGTGTCCAGTGGCTAGAAGCCAAGAAACTCGTTTTATGCTTGATAATTCATTGCTAATCAGTGCTATTCTGTTTGGAAAACATGTATGGCTGAAGCACAAAGAGAATCAGATCACTTTGGTTGCTTTGTTGGTTGCAGTTCAACACCAAGAGCAGCTCTCTGACGTCTTCCATGGGACCCACACGGAGGTGCACTCACTCATGCAAGTTGCTCCACACCAAGAAGTTTGTCTTTTTGGGAGCTGGACATTTAAAATGAAAGTAACAATGAATTCTGGTGCAATGTGCACCAATTTCACTATTCACATATCTGAGAGCAGTAGTCACTAGTAATACAAGTTTACCACTGCTAAGCTTGTGGAAGCCTGACTTGGTCCTACTGAGACCTACTCATATTAAAAAAAAAAATAATTGTCAGAGCTTTGTAAGGAAGGTACACATCTAAACTTTGCTTTGAATTTATGGTACTTGAATTTCTATGGGGTAGATATCCATCAGCCCAACATTTTATATGGGCAATAATTAAGACCAAAATTCATATCACAGAATCACAGAATATGCTGAGTTGCAAGGAACACACAAGGATCATCGAGTCCTACTCATGGCCCTGCACAACACTGTCCCTATGAGTCACACCATGTACCAAAGAGCATTATCCATGCACTTCTCAAACTCTGTCAGGCTTGGTGCAGTGACCACTTCCGTGATGAGCCTGTTCCAGTGCCCAACCACTCTCTGGTTGGAGAACCTTCCTCTAATATCCAGCCTAAACCTCCCCTGACACAATTTCTGGCCATTCCCTTGGATCCTGTCACTGGTCACCGCAGAGAAGAGATCAGTGCCTGCTGCTCCTCTTCCCGTCATGAGGGTGTTTTAAACTGCAATGAGGTCTCCCCTCAGTCTCCTCTTCTCCAGCCTGAACAGACCAAGTGCCCTCAGCTGCTCCTCACACAGCTTCACTTCCAAACTTTCACCATCCTCATGGCTCTCGTTTGGATGCTCCCTAATAGCTTAATGTCTTTTATGTGTTGTGGCACCCAAAACTGCCCCCAACACTCAACGTGAGGCTGCTCCAGCTCAGAGCAGAGCAGGACAATCCCCTCCCTTGCCCAGCTCATGATGCTGTGCCTGATGCCCCCAGGACACGCTTGGTCCTCCTGGCTGCCAGAGCACTGCTGGCTCATGTTCAGCTTGCCAGGTCCCTTTCATGGGACTGTGTTCCCCAGTCTGTACGTACACCCAGGGGGAGTCCACAAACTACCCTGAAAACTGCAGCCTCCCCATAAAAACAGCTGTAGACCGGGAAGCAAATGGAAACAAATACTCCAAAGTTAGTGAAATCTAACAACACTCGACTTTGAAACCCTGGGAAGACACTCAGACAACAAATATTGATTTTACTTCATGCAAAGTAATGTTTATGTTATTGCTGCAAAATTCCATTCCTGATATTTTCCTGTGGGCGTTGAGCCATATGTTTCTGCGGAACACAGCAATGGCGCAATTAAGCTCCTCTGTAGGACAGTGCTCTGCCAGTGCCAGTGCTCTCCCAAGCAGGAGCACTGCAGAGAGGGGAGCCAAGGCACACACGGGCTGTGGGCACTCCTGCATCTTGCCCTCAGTCCTGGGGCTCAATTCTGAGTCGAGGCTGCTGAGGCATGTCTCAGCTCAGCTTGACGGATCCGTCGGGTGGTTATTCAAATGCGGTGTTGTCCCAGTCTCATCTGGAACGCTTGCATGACAGCATTTTCCACTCACACAGTTGTTGTTTTTTTTTATTCATTAAAAATAAGACAGCACGAGCCTCTGAGAAACGTGTCTGTAAAATAAAGGTCTGCATTAAAGCCAGGTATGAAAAACTGTCTTCCTGACAAGCAGTTGCTATTTGGAGGTGCATCTGTCTCTCAGGGAATCGGTTATGTGCCAGCAGCAGAGAAACGATCCCATACAAACAGCAACATTAGGGGAATCTTAAGGCTGAAATTTAAGCACTAAAAAGACAGAGTGCACCTCAGGAAAAGCTAGATTAGCTACCTTATCACTGCCTGCAAGCATACATACAATATTACAGCCCTTAATTAAACAGACATGTTTTCTCTCTGACAGAATGAATCAGATGGTCTTCTAGATTTTCTGTGTTTAGCATATATTAACAATTTGTCTCCTTACTGTGTGTCCACCATTTAATTAGCATAAAAGCCCCCTAGTCCAATGTTTGCTTGGTCATCTTTATAACATATACTCCTATCTCAAAGGTACTTATTTTAATAATTTCATCAGTACAGATGTACAATGCATTCCACAAGACATTTTTCTCTTTAGAGACAGATGTACTTCTTAGCAGTAATTCATTGCTTATTACCTCGCAAGCTGGTTTTCAGACAAATAAACTCACAGTTCCATTACCAGTATCTTTTAATGATGTTTCTGTTTCAGATTGCTTTATCATTGGAGTCTAATCCAAATTTCACTGAACTTTCCCATTAATTTCAGTGAAAGGCTCTGTTCTTCATTTTCCAAGCAGCTCAAAGCACATCTCAGGAAAATCTGTATACTATTTATTCAAAAAGACATTTTAAGCACAATATTTCTTTAACAATAAATTGCTTCTCTAATGAGCAAAACATCCTGCAGAGGTTTTTCACCATGGAGAACACATCCTAGAACACAGTAAGGGAAAGAAACCTGCATGTTGAATGATAAATGGGAGCAGGGTGTTTTCAGAATTGCTTCAGAGGGCAGCACAAATGAGTTTCATATGTAACCTCACAAAATCATCATGTTGGGCAAATTTGAAAACTTGTTCAAAATGGTAATGTTAAAACTGAGAACAGATAGGGCTACTGAAGATGTGAGAAGAATAAGGTGGTCTCTGGGTATCTGGGCTATGCACCACCTATTCCATGCTCCTAAACACAACAATGAATCTGCTGGGAGATGCAGTCTGCAAAGAGACATAACACTGAAAAGAAGAGTCTCTGTAGAGTGACCCTTCTTTTATTGCAGTCTCCTGAGATTCCACCTGGATTACTGCATCAAGCTCTGGGGCATCCAAATTAAGAAGGACCCTGACCTGTTAGATAGGTTCAGAGGAGGGCTCCTAAGGTGATCAGAGGGCTGCAACACCCCTCCTATGATGTCAGACTGAATGAGTTGGGGTTGCTCAGCCTGGAAAAGAGAGGGCTCCAAGAAGACTTTGTAGCAGCCTTCCAGTCCACAAAGGGACAACGAGAAAGCAGCAGAGAGACTAATCACAACGACATGTGGTGATAGGACAAAGGGAAGGGGAAAATGGCTTTACACTGAAAGAGGGCAGGTTTAGATTAGATATTAGGAAGAAATTCTTTACTGTGAGTGTGGTGAGGCACTGAAATTGGCTGCCCAGAGGAGTTGTGGATGCCCCATCCCTGGAAGTGGTCAAGGTCAGATTGGATGAGGCTTTGGGCAATCTTGTCCAGTGGAAGGTGTCCCTACTCATGGCAGGGGAGTTGGACGTAAGTGATATTTTAAGTTCCTTACAACTCAAAGCATTCTGTGACTCTCCTACAACTCTGTAGTCAGCATGTTTCTGGTTATTTGAATCCTGGGCTTGACACAGCAAAGGACTTAGGTCTCTGAGGACCTTCTGAAAATCCTACCTTATTTTAGAAAGTCCTTGATCTTGTGCATTTTACAACCACAAACGTCTCCAGTCATGCCCACTCATTAAATTTATTGGTACAAACTATGAGCACGTGTGAAAGCCAAATCAAACTGGGACTTCTCTATGATAAACATGGTGATCAGAAAATTCCAAACGGGAATAATCCATTTAGGCGTGAAGCAGGAACGTCAATGTCCCCTAGTTCCATGGTCTCCTACTTATGTCATTATTCACTCTTGAAAATAATTCTAAAAAAGGATAGTGAGAACTTTGCTGTGTAGAAAATTCACCCATATCTTACCTATTGATTTCTTCCTTTCACTTTTCTCTAAACTTAAAATTTCTGGTGGTTTTTGCTGTTAAGGACATTCTATGGTTTCAATGATTTGGAAAGAGCAAATGGGAGATTTAAAAAATTAAGTAGTTTAAACATTAATTTAATAACTATGTTTTATTAAGTTAGGAATACTGAGTACTAGTCCTTCATACTTCATACAAAGAGAAGGGAAGAGTTACCCTAAGTGCACCTCATGATGGAGGACAATTATGCTTATCAAAAATAGTTAAATAGCAAAATACTAATTATGTATAATTTATAATTTTTTACTGTAGGGTGGGACTGGTGATTGACCCCCTGGAAATTAGAAACTGAGAAGACTTGTTACACAACTGATTTTTTTCCTTGTCACTACAAACTTGTTCCCTATAGTTTCTTCTGTAATGATTTATTCAGCAGTTTATTAAAACATAAAAAAGAAAAGGACTTGTCATTCTTTCCTGAACTTTCACAAAAGGATGAAGAGATTTAAGCATGAGAAAAAAAAAGTGAGATCCTGTATTCCTGTCTTATCAATATCAGAAACTCATCCTAATAAGGATTACTCCTACACTGACACCACAGCTCTTCCTATTTCTATAAAACTATTCACAAGTTGCATATATTTCCATATTTGATCTGCATTAATATTAAAATCTTCCTGAAGTTTCTGGAAAGATTTACATGTTTTATCATCAGATAAATCCTTTATTATCTTGTACCAAAAGTTCATTCTTCTTTAAGATGCAATAAATATTTAATTTGAACAAACAAAGCAAAAGCAATTAAGGAAAACAAGTGCCCTAAGAAAAAAAGAAATCTGGAGATTGAATTCACAATTGCATTTGCTGTCTGCATAAGAATTTCTAGAGTCAATACCAAATAGAAAAAGAAGTGGCAAACACCAAATCTCAGAAGCAGAAGTCAGAAGAGATACCAGGGTATTATCCTTGAGCATTACACTACCCATGCACTGCTATATTGGATGAATGAGCAGAAGAAGAGACAGGATATTGCTGTGGTTGCTGGAGACAGAATGCAAGAGGCAGGTGCCATGACAGCAGCAAACCCTCCGGTAACCCTGGCAATAAGGAAGTGGTAAGCAAAACTCGGTATTTTTTGGATTCTGTTTCCCAGGAGCTACAAGGTGCTGAAAAGTTTTATTTATTTATGGTCAATCTTTTGGAGTTGGAAATCTCACAAGAAGTTGCTCAGCAGGTCAGAGACTCCTCAAGAACATCGTACCTTGTGTTGCTTTCAGCACTTCACATTCGCCTCCCAAGGAGTGTGGAGAGGGTTGCATGGAGGGAGGCATTAACAAGAGAACAGGGGGAAAAGAGGAGGAACAAGAAGCTCTTCTTTCAATGTACAAACATACTACAAGAAAAGAGCAAAATAGATTTAAAGAGAGATAATTTTAAAAGTGTTGGGACTTGTGTCTGAGCCAAATTTAATGTAGCCTAGATCTCAACTACTATTTCACTCAGAATATACACAGCAAATGCCACTGGTATCACTCCTGATACTCCCAAGCAATTTACTCCTGTGCTAAAAAAATTTCATCTTTATCTTATTTGGCTATCTCTCTTTTCATCCCTGCTGTGGCTTGCAATCCCCATCTCTGTGCCATCTGTCAGTGAGACAGGCCAGGGAAATACAGAACCACTGGTACTTACAGTGCTAGAAACTCCTGGATAAATCATTAGAGAACATGCTATAGGGAACAACTTCACAATGACAAGGAAATAAAATCAATTTTATAATGTCTTCTTAAATTCTTATTTCCATAGGGTCAATCCTCAGTCATTCCCATAGAAAACTCTACCCAAGAGGGAGGGAAAGAGAAAAATTGTCTGAGGTTTCCCTCTGAGAATATTTGAATTCTTCCTTGGAAGTGTGGGAATTTGCTCTCCATGCTCTAAGGTACAATGGTGAGGGGATTAGTCTACAACTCCATTAAATTTTCCCAGAGCCACAGGGGCCATGCAATCTCTAGTTCTTTTCTAAATGAGAGTTGCTCAAAAGGCCTCCTGTTACGCTTGAAATATAGAACAGGTGATACCACTTTAGCTATAGACCCACACAGAGAACCCAGAGACCGAGGAGTGAGGTGGTGCCTTGGGTTCCACAAATACTCTTACTTCATAAACCATACCAAAAAAAAAAAGAGGGGGGAGGGGGTGTTCTCAGGTGAAGATGATATAAAAAAAATAGGTTTTCTATTGGCATTGTTACTTTAGAGGGGAGTTGAAAGTTTCCTATTCTCCAGCATTCAAAGTAGCACTGAAACATTGGTGCATCATGCAGGACAACACCTAGCTTTAATACAGAACTTTTTCTCATATAAAAAGCCACCAACACCAACTGTGTTTCTAGGATTGCTGTACAGAACACATAATCTCTAACCAATCACAAGTCTTCCTTGCTCTCATAGTTTGTTTCATGTGATATACCTCTCCTGAAATTTCCACTTCAGAGTAAGCTCTTTTACATCCTCCCACCCCACTAAAATGCTGATATGTCACTGAATCTAAAAGTAAGGGGTAGTCACTGATGTTGTCATATTTATGGAAACAACTGTGCAGATGACCCACCTTGCTGACGACCTGAAGACTGCTTTTTTGATCTGCTACTCGCATTTCCTCCTCCTTTGCCACTTCCCAAAAGTCCAAGTGGACATGTCCATGTGTTATTCTCTGTGTGTGACACTGGTTTTAAGGATTTTTTCCTATGTGCAAATAGTTTTGACTGGGGTCACTGGGTTTTGTTTTGAAGACCCCAGGACTGATTTTTCTTTTCATACCTGCAAAGAAGGCAAAGTTCCATAACAGTATCATTCATTAAATCCATGATTTCGTGAAGGTAAAATGGGGGGTATGAATCTTATTACCACAGTGGTTCCCTTGAGCTTCTGTGGTGGAAAAAAAGGGCATCAACCATATATGAATAATTGCTGTGGTCTTTGAGGTCCCTCTGTTCTACTCATATAAATGGAGCATCAGCAAAAATTATTATCATGTCAGGTAACTCTAAGGGTGATATCCTCAGCAGATGTGAATCACTGTAACTCTAATTAAAAAAAAAAAAAAAAAAGGTCACCATTAATGCCACTTTGAGATTTGGATTTGGGAAGCATTTATGTTACTGTGCTCATCCGAATTTATGAGGAACCTGCATTTAAATTAAATTCCATCTGAGAGTCAGGAAAGAGAATCAGCTTTACATGAACGGTTAAATGTGACAAACTGTACCAAACAAAATTCAGGCCTCTTGAATTGCAAGGTAATTTATCTTAAAGAACATGCAAAAAGGTGTTTCACTGACATAAGAGGCTGTCTGGAGATAACATCAAAGCTAATACAATACCACTGCTGTTACCATTCAAACAAAAACTTTATTTGCAGTTAAAAAGATAAACTGGGCCCATAAGAAAGGTAATCCAAAATCTAAAATTAAATAGTTTGAAGTGTCCAGTTAAATTAAATGTGTAGTAGAACAATCTAAGAAAATACAGCATTCATTTCATGGCTATTAAATAGACAGTTATCAGTGCTTGTTATGATTATAAAATCACACCTCAGATGCTCACATCTCCCCAGTTTTCAACTCTTCCAAGAGTTATAGCTCTGGCACTTCTCTATAGCACAAAAATACAGCACAGCTTCTTACAATTTCCTGAGACACTGCGCCTGTAATATATTCATGCTAATTGCTTCAAATTCATGCATACAGATGACAAAAGAAGCCGAACAGCAATTCAGCTTTTTCATGCAAAGGAAACATAATTGTTTTATAATATGCTGTAAGTTTTAAACCTGCAGGTTAAGTATTCATTTAATTATTTAGGGAGATGTTGCACTTCTACTTCTCTCCACATAAGAAAGGCAGACTGCCTTGGTGCCACGCCAGGAGAAGGGTAAGGAGGAGCTCGGATTTTGAGTTTTCCTTCGTCTCTCTCCTTCCTGCATCTCTTCCTTTGCCCTTACAACAGATGCAGTATTGCTTCTACTGCCTCTGCTCGTCCACTTTCCCCTGATATTTTCAGAAACAGGTAGTTCGAGCCAAATATGTTGATAAGCAAATAGAGGAAGAGGAGAAGAAATGTGTTTCCTGCACAGGCAACTGGTTTCAGCACAGGTATTGCAAATCTCCTAAATAAGATCATTTACTAGTTAAGGGATTTTATTTCAGACCCTATCAGCAGAATGGCAGGAAAAAGAATGGGTTTGATACAAAGTCAAAAGTATTTTGGATTTCTGATAAGAGAACTACTTACCTCTGCAACAACAGACCTGGTAAGATGCATCAGTAGCTACCAAATATCTCCTTGGCTCAAAACATTGAAGCCTGAGTTTTTCAAAATGGAAGAACCAACTGAAAGACTTACACCTGAATTTGTGTGCATGTGTGATCCAGTAGTTGTAGTATGTTGTGCACACCACACAGAGTCATTAACTGTGTCTAAAGGTACTTACTACATTAAAAAAAAATCATCAAATGTTATGAAGATTAAAATAACAACGTTAAATTTTCACATTAAAAAATTCATCAAATGTTATGAAGATTAAAATAACAACGTTAAATTTTCAAACTACTTTAAGTAATTCAAGGGTCCACTTTGCACTTGTACTGCCTAGGTACTAAAAAGACTTAACAGAATTAAGCAAAGCAACATCTTCCTCATAGTCCTGATCATATAGTCCTCTTAAAATATTCAGACAGGTTTTCCATGGATAGGCACATAAGTATGGGGGCAACAGAAACCTGCTGAACAGGGTGTGGATCAAACTAGCAAGAAATAAACTTCAGGTAAAAAGAACAGTGCTCATACATGTCCAGAGAGGCAAAGTCTCTGTTTAGAGCCATCCTAAATGATCTCAGCCATTTATATGATACAAAACACCAGACCTACATTTTTAAAGAGGTAGTGGCAGCCCAGGAGAAGTGAGAGCTTTGGAGTTAGGTCAACCTGTGAGGGTGCGGAGGGCAGGGTCCAACTGCTCCTTCTGCCCAAACCACAGCCTGAGCTTGAGTTCAAACCAGCACCCCAAGACAGAATCCCAACAGTCAGCTTTCTCTGTGGTAGCAAAATTCTCTCAGACTCCAACACAAGAGATCTTCCTCCTCACAGAAATAATTTGACATGTGAAGGACTGAGATAAGAAAGAGTGTCCTTAACCCCAGCAAATTAGAAATGTGTCTAAGTGTTCAACTTCACATCTGCTCCAGAGTGGGGATCTGAACCTGGCTCTTCTACCTTTCTCACAGCTACATTTACTGTGAGCATGTTGAGACCATGTTGGTAACATCAGGTCCATAGCAAAGACATTCCCATTTTGAAAGCTTCAAGGTTTTAGCTACAGCAGTCCTTGAAGTAGATGTCAATATTTAGGTGAGTTTGGACAGCAAAATCTTGAGCATATGCAAAACTTAACATGCTAAACTAATAGTCAGGAGGTAAGTGACAGCTGAGGGGTAATTATTCCAATGGTACATGAATGCTGGGACAAGGTGATGCCTACACTCTGCAGCAGATTATGGTGACAGAAAAGCTCTGAGCTGACTTTCACAGTACATTCACAGAGTTCAGCACAGCACCATGCAGAGACAGTCACACAGGTCTCAAAGGCAGCCTAGCCTTTTTGGTATGGCAGAACATGCATTATTAAATCCAATCCCTGTTTCTCAGCAGAGCTAATTAGTTCAGGTGCAGCTCAACGCTGCTATAATTATACTCCATCTGCTTCCAGAGCTAGCTAGTTTGGGTGCTGAGAGCTTGGAAATTTCCCTGCAGTACCCCCTCATGGGAGGGGGCATGATACTATTATGTCCTTAGGCGTGAAAAGAGATGGATTGATGCTTTGGTCTCTTTGATGATGCAAGCCTTAGCAGCCTAAATCCTGCCGAGTTAAATCCTCTCAGGGGACAGATTTTTAAGATGTTTAAATAGCTAATGCCCCAGGTATGGCCCCAGTGAGATTTTTGAAAAATGCTTCATAAGCACTAAGTGTTTGTTGGTGGTAAATGACTCTGTACAGCAACACAGCAGCGAGAGCCCCATGTCAGACAGAGGCAGTCTGTCGCAGGCAGCAGCCCACAGTGCCCCAGCTCTTACCAAAACTTTGTTGTGCTCAGGTTGGCTCTGCTGCCTTGCAATCCAGTGTGTAAGTGCTAAGACTCATTTGGCTATACAGAGAATATCAAGCCTGTCTGCTTCTCAAGAAACAGATAGTGACAACTCCGATGAATGCTAATTTAGCACGCAGTATTTGCTCAGTTTAAAATGAAGCCTTGATTCAAAGACGACTGGTGAATGGACTATCTCTCCTCCATGTCAATTCATATTGGATCAGGCCTTGAATTTGTGGCATGAAGCAATTAGTATAAAATAGATTAGGCAACAACTTCCTTTATTCAGTTGTACAAGTTTTTTCAAGATGAACTGATTGCCCACATTTGTTTCATACAGGCAGCTAAATCATCAATACCAACAAGACTGGCATTAATCAACAGAATTACCTCCTCACTCTCACAGGCATTTAGCTTCATATCACTTCACAAAGGCTGTCAGGGACCGTCTGCAGCTTCAAGTACAATACAGCAGTTCCACAGCATTTTTTTTCAGACCCTGGAGTCATCCATATGCATTTGGCCTGCAAGCTTTTCATCAGCACACTCAAATGAGAACATTTTCAGTGACCGCATGAACCCTGCAGTATGTTCTCCCCCCATCTGCTTTGTTTTACCACCCATCACTATATTTTGATAGCATATATACATATATGTACCTGTGGATACATATGTGCATACATGTCCAGAGAGTGTGTTCTGCTTCCATGTGTGCCATGCAGGTGTGACTGACACCTGCATTTAACAGGATGGCATCCGTGTGAACATCTATGTCACTGCCGTTACTTTGACACACCATGCTGCTGTCAGTGCCAGCTCTCCCAGTATTGTTCTCTCTGCCTCTGCTTGCTTTCTGCTTTCCAGGGGCTCAGTCTAAGGCTGCTGAGAATGTTAGACATTGACTGAAACTCAAACAGTTGCTACTTATTTAGCCAATAGGCAGACAAGCCAATATGCAGACATTACTTTGTGAAATTATTTTAGAAAGTGACAAAGTGAGCTGCCCCACATCACCAGCTCTTAGGAAAAGAGATCTGCATTTCTGCTCTGATTCAGTTATGGCTGTCTCACTGCCAAGCTACTCTCTCAGAGTGCAGACAGCCTCCTATGACTTTTCAGACATGAAATAATTACTTCTTATATATAAAAGTTGCTGCCTATTACTTGTGTATATTCAGTGAATCCAGGCTTGCTGTCCTATCTCTCATGCTGCGCTGCAGCTTTGGACCATGTGAGTGGAATGCTGTGAGAGGTGGCACCCAAAATGCCTGTGTGAGCCCAGCCCTGTGCCCCAGCTCAAGAGCCATCCCCACCAGTACCCTTTGCCACCCCACAGAGCTCGGTGTGCATGTTCCGAGGAACTCTGGCTCTCTTAGACACACTTCATCAATGGCAGCAGGCTGCCACAAGGCAGATCAGACTGAAAGGCAGTAATTAGTGACTGAGGTGGTAAAGAGCTGGTATAAGGGATTTTTGCCCATTTCTGTGCAAGGCTAGCAGTTTAACTCAAAGCGTCCCCTGCAGTGGTTTAGGTTGTTAAAGCTTGACTGTACTGAAAAAAAAGGAGGACTCGCAGGCAGCCACGGCAGAGAGGCATTTTGAGAAGCTGTCTCCACTCAGTCACCTCATCTAGGCTGAGAAGTCTGTCAGTGACTCAAGCCAGTGCAGTGTACGTTCAAGCAGGTTAGTAAAACCACTGCCAATTAAAAATAACCTCCCTGGTTTTGCACTGGGCAGTGGATAAAATGTCACATAAATGCTGAAGCTCAGCTGAGAACCAGAACCTGAGCTGAAAGTCAGAACATGGCTATGGAATAAGCCGGGTGCAATAAAAAGGGATCAGGGAATTCTCAGGCCTGAAGCTCAACATTAAGGTGGGGGCCAAAATAAAACTCTCTTAGACATGACCATAAGTCATTCAAAAAAGTCTCATGAGCCTCACAGACTGCAGCTTCCCTAATGACCAACAGGTCAAAGGCAAATGCAGCAGAGGCAAGAGGAGTTTTCCAGAATTCAGAATTAATTTTTTTTTTGCCTTTTTTCTTCCTTTCCTTCTTTATCATTTTGTAACCTTCTCTCTATGCAAAGAGAATTGTTGCCATTCCAGTGTCTGCTTTAGCTTTAAATTTCAAACTTTCAATTTTGATTTTCCACTTCTCATTAATATGTTACAGATGACTTATTTTATTAATTGCCATCTATTTTACTAGTTAATTTATTTTTCTGGAAAATAAATACTTTCCTGACCTGTTCTAGTCTTTACTAATGCTTAGCCAAATATCTTAAGGCAGTGAAGGAAAAAACAAACAGCTGAACATCTGCTGAAAAGGTTGCAAGGGTGAATAATCTTTAATAGCTTCTAATGAGCTTCCGGAAATATACTGCATAAGGAGCAATGCACAGATGCGAGTTCTTAAACTCTTACTTGTAAGAGAATCCTGCTCAGTTACTTCACTCACTTACAGGCAGGAGTACATTCAGATGCAGTATATGTTGCCAGATACTTTTAAAATGCACCCTACAAGGACATATCTCTTTCCTCAAGCAACCATTAATTTTGCTCAACACTACCCCTGCTTTTATGCTTTACTGGTGCAACTCACATCAGGAAGACTGGAAGGAGTCCCTTATCAGAGCTGAAGCTCTCCATCACTTTGGTGCACCACTTGTCTGTCTCGGAGCTCCACAGAGGCAAACTGAGCGAGCACATGCAGGAGCTCACCCGTAATGTGCATCTAAAGGTTCTTTAGTGATGCAGGTCAGTGCTGCCCCTGGAAGTGAGCACTAGAATGACTGGCTCAGAAGTCGAGGAGGGCATCTGGTAGCTGTGCAGGTGTAGAAAGAAGCGTTGCTGCTATTCCCCAACCTATTGGCCAAAGCAGTAGCATGAAGTAGCTGAAGAGTGTATCCTTCTCTTTGTCTTGCATTTCAGTTTCTCCTCTTTGAGCTGCCTTCAGTTCAGCTGCCGTGCTGAGGCAGAGCATATAAGTAAATGCAACACAAGGAGTTTCACTCACTCACAATAGAAGTGAACTTAACCATAAATCAATGTTGAAAAGCAAAATGTTCCCTATGTGCCTGTTCTTGCCACTGACCTTCATCTGAAGAGTTCAGCCCCACTTAGAGAATCAATATATCAATGGAGAGTAAACTGTTTTCAATAAAACTGAAGATGTGAGCAGATTCAGCATTGTGTGATTATTAATTTCCAAAGTTAGACACAAGCTTTTAACAGTTTCCACTAAATTTCCAAATGAAATTGAAGCACTTGGATAATCATCAAAAGATACTGTATTAAAATACCCTCCTCCATCCCTCTCTATGTGCAGAGGCAACTTGGCATATTCCTAGGGCAAGCAAAGATACACTCTTGACTGAAAGCAATGGTGCTTCACTGTCTCTTTTTCTGGGATAGCCCTAAGCTCATTCTGCCACCTTGTGTGATCAACATATAATACAGCACAGTCTCATTTTCAGGTCCATATTTCTTATTCCACTCCATTAGTTCTCGCCTCTTATTTAGTACTCCTCAAAGCCAGGAGTCTGTTAAACTATGTGCAGATAACCACTCATCTCTGATATTCTAATATGGACTGTCAGGATGAAGCAAATTTAATACTCCAGCTCCCAAAAAGCCACTTAGTTTGATTATAGCAGTGAATAATTCTTATTAATTATATGCGCGAATGCACGTTCTGTTAGCTTATTGTTAGACTGTGGTTCTCTTGAACTTCATTGAAATTATTTGCTAAATAATGGTTATGAATATTTTTAGCTGGTGTTATGCATTCAAAGCAATTTGTTGAAAACTAAAATTCAGTTTAAAAAAAAAACAACCTTGAGCTGTGTAACTAGCCACTCCTCCTCTTACGGCCTATTATTTCACCTTTATAGAAATAGTTTCTTTACATTTAACCTGACTGGAAAACTGTGAATGTTAGAAAAACATTTGGCTTTCAGTGTAAAATGTCTGTCGAAAGCAAGTACAAAGGTAGTCTTTCAGAAAGTGTGCCCACTGTTTTCTCGATGTTTCTAATTTCTGCTGCTGTGTTCAGTCGTGACATTACGAAGAAAAAAAGTTATTTAAAAAAATAAAAGGAAAAGCCTTTAATGAAAACTTCAGTAAAGCCTGTAGGATAAAAGTCTTTGTTTTGATTAGCTAAATGAATTCAAATATCTTGTTCTGGAAACAGGCAAAGCATTCCTCAAGTTCATCTGCAAAAACTGTCTGAAGCTTTAGTTCAGACTACCATGAGAGGTTCTGCAAGGGATTCACACCCAGGAACAGCTGCTGATACAATGCAAAAATCAATAATGCTCCATGAAGCTGTTACCTACGGATGTCATCTCTCTTCTGAACACCAGCAAATGCCCATGTGCATCATAGGTACTGAAACATATAACTGTGACACCAGCTGCCAGTGCAGAGGGATTCTTCACCCTGCTCACAGAAAGGCACTCGTATCCAGCACATCCAGTGTTTAAATGCCTGTGAGCTTGTGTGTGCTGATCCTCTGTTAAGCAAAGGTGACAGAAGGTAGGAGGCAGAGAAAACAATTATCAAAAGCTCCTTCTAAATCCTACAAATGCAGGTGTTGACATCTTTTATTGCCTTATGCTTTACAGATACAGAACTACATTTCTTATCAAAGTGAGCTACGACTCAGACTTAATTAACCAGAACTGTGGCTCCTACAAGATCTATGCTAAAAGCGTAGTGAATGCAGTCAAAGCAAAATTCATTCCTGTAGTCTGGTGTTAATGTCTTTTACACAGGGAAATAATTCTAGCTAAAAGCTGATGTTTTCACTTCATACTTATGGAATACAATTCCTCTTACAGAATCTCATCATCTTAACTTGTGGCTGTGGTCAGAAAACTATGTTAACATCATACCATTTTACTCACCATATATTCTGCAAATAATCAAATAACAGGGCTGATCTCCAGTCCTTCTGTGAAGAGAAATAATTGAGGCAAGAAGATTCACAGAGATTTTAATAAGAAACAGGCAAAATATATCTACAAGATACAAACTCAAAAAAATATGCAATTTGCATGTCAAAGACAGCTTTAGTAAATTTGGAATTTGGCAAAAATCTTCAGGCCACACAAACACACCTATCCACAATTAATAATGAAGTAATTTCAAAATAATTTTTTTTCTTGAATTACCCTGTACATAATTTTGACCTTCATTTTACAAGGGTTTTTTTTTTCTAAAAGGATTAATAAATATATATATTTAAAACCAAAACTGAAAATTTTACCTCCAACTGTATGTTTCAGGTTGACCTAAAAAGGAAAATCATGTTATACTATGATTGAAAACTACAACCTTCCAAACATGTTACATACAGTTCTAATTTCAAAAAGCTTTGGCTCAAGTTTCAAAAGCACACAGCAACCCTACAACGTGCATAATTATCTTGGTATAAGGGAGCATACAATAAAGGGACCTGTAAAGTTTGAATCCCTTTACAGGCTCTTGCAGAGCCCTTGGCAAGTCATTTCATTCCCTTATATCTCTATTTCCCTGTCTATTAAGTCAGGGCAATAATACCTACCTTCCCTGAAGAGGTGACAGTAATTAAGTCAATGTTTAGCATAGCACTTTCAAGATGCAAATCTCTGCATTAAAGTTCTAAGTACTGTTATTATTATCATCATTATCACCGATTATCATTAGGCTAAAACTACTGTTTAATTCTGTATGTTCTCATTCTGAAAGATACATTCAACTTCCATTGTAAGCTAATTATACCATCTACTCTTAAGTATAGGAGTACAAAAGCATACCTTCTGCTGCATTTGCAGTCTTGTTCCCACTTTCAAATTCTCTTTGTGTAAAGGAAAGTATATTCTTAACTAATGCCTTAAGGAAGTTTGCGTGGTATTGCCAAATTAGCTCATTGCAATTAGTATCTCAGGTTTCTCTGCAATCCCAGGAAAATAGCAGTAGCCACAAACACAGTTAATAATGATGACTTTGTAAAACAGAACTGGAGGCTAATATTGAAAGGGCTGTCAAAGAGCAAAAGGCTGCATTTCAAATGACCTTTAAATCCGCTGCGACTCCTGCGGAGGATAAGGGGTAACATGAGTGACAAGAAAGGCTTTTCCAGCTCACCAGATTTCACCAGGTCGAAGAAGCACTTTTAATGAATAAATAAATAGATAATTCATCCCCCAGCTGTTTCGGCAACTTTTCCGATATGAGGAAGCAGGTCTGTGAAGCTGGATGGACAGAGAACTGAAAAACTGTTAAGAGAATCAAAGAACTGACCCTAAGCTGCTCGTTATGCAGGACAGAAAGGAATAGAAATTTGCCCACAGGGCTTCAGATGCACTGTGTATTGGTGAATCTAAGACTTTAAAATGCCAGTGTCAAAACCAGTGTTTCCTAAAATAATCCTGATTCAATTTCCTATGGTTTTGCTCACAGGAACATGCAGCCGTGCCACCCTCCCTGCTCTGGAAAGAACAATGTGTATGAGCTTCCAGACGTCTGGGCACAAAGATGGCCAACACTTGGTAGACCTCAAAGCCTACCTCTGACAAAAGCAGACATACAGCAAAGAGGAGGCATGTCACATCTTCACGTGTAGCCGTGGAGAAAACCACTCTTCTCCTTGTGATTGTTTATGAATTAGTACAGCACATTAGCATAAATAAATAGCTAACTTTTAACAGATATTGAAATTTTACAACTGTCATCCTTGAAATAACCTCTTCAAGATGAGACATTTTGTAACAACAACACAGTGTTTTGCATTTACACAACCCCTTCTGTCTAACATTATCAATGCAAAAATATTTCTGAAGTCAAATAATTAAAAGTGCATGAAAATATTGAGAGACAAAGTAAATGTTACTTTTTATGGGGAATGAAACCGAACCATGGAGACTAAAATCTGTATCTAATCTTACCTAGCTGGATTGTCAGTCCTGGCATATTACAGGTCTACCAACTCCATGTGCCAGGGAATGTATGTATTTCAGGGAAGCCTTTTGCTACAGCCTGGGTCTCACCCATACTGGAGGGCACTCAAAGGCAGCTGCAGTGCTCATCAGGATCCCAGATCCCAGGCAAGTGCTTCCCAGATAATAATTAAGAGCAGTCCGTAGCACAGGGACTGGCAGGAAGTCTTTCCTCTACCAAAGACACCTTTCTGTCAATTAATGTGACACAATACCCACTCCCCCACACCTTGGTTTTCCCTATGGGAGGACATTTGAGAGAAATTTGCTCAACCATCTTGAGAAAAAGAGATTAATGAATTTTTTTCAATGGAGAAGGGGTAAATTACTTGTCTAGTGTAAAGATGGGATTGAGAAATGAACGGATAATATTAAACAGCATTATTATCTAAGATAATGGGAGAAAAGTCATAAAGCACACACATACATAGACAGTTGTCCATCTGGTCTTTGCCTTTATTTTGGTCTTGTAGAAAGCTATCCTGAGGTGGAACTGGCTGTTGGTATAACTTTTTATCATTTCAATAAGAAAAGAGAAAGAAAAATGCATTGTAAGAAGAGAATTCTTCATATAAATGGCATGTGCATGGTCATCCAATACTATCAGTAACTATAACTCAAGTGAAAAATGTTTATTGGTGAGCTGGTGTGGCCCCTTGCTAAAGTTCTGTGCAAGACATTTCTTCTTGTCATTAAAACATAGAAACAGCCTAATTTTCCCTATATGAGAAATCCAAGGAACAGCCTAAAAGCATTATTTCTGTCAGGCAACTGTCAACTGCCTTTCCTTCTTTGTCAGGCATTCCAAAGTAAATTTAAGCATTACTACACTGTTTTAAAAGATAGCAAAAGGGGTGTTGGATCAGGCTGTTCAATAGCATCTCAGATGGTTCTCATTCTTTAAAACTGCTACAGCTGAATTTTGCCCGTTAGAAAGCTGTACAATACAATCAACTTACTGACAAGTTGCAAAACATAATTTATTGTACAATATCATGTCTTATCATATATAGTATAAAAATATTTATCACTGTAGTTAAAAATTAAGTAGTTCTAGTTCCCAGACAAAACACAACTATAATTTCTTGTTTTGTTACTTCATTGTTTCTCTTTTAATTAACATTCGAATAGGCTCAGAAGTGGATGGAATTTCAAGTCTAACCCCTGCCAAATCTTCAAAAGCCCTGGACATTTGTATCTATCTCATTCCGTTACTCAAAGCTTCAAACTGATAGTACTGGAAATTAAATTGACCAATTTATTCATCACTGTAGCAGGGCTTAAACTTCAGCAGCATGATTGCCATCATGTCAGGGCTGTCAATGACCTGAGTCTTGAGTTTCAGAGATTGCCCCAGTAACACTCGATTATAAGTGGCAAAACATTATTACTTCCTTTGGTACTCATTATAAAAACATTAATTGGGGTGAAAGGTAATCCACTTCATATGCTAAGTCATGGATCTTCTCTAAGGGTGGACAAGGGGGATTGCAAGAATAAGTATGTCATCTTGATTTGTTACCACAAAATTTCCTTGAAGTTTGAATGAACAGACTACTAGAGGGCGTCACAAGGAAAAACATTCTTTTGATTTAAATTATCCAGGTCTGGCCAGAAAGGTCACCATCAAAATGAGAACATAACACAGAAATGGGATGAGCTCTGACAAAATGTCAGTACAATTTATGCAGCCCACTTTTTTCCATTATCCTGTTTTGAATAGTTTATTTATTTTAGGGAATAACTCCGTGGCTCACACACTGCAACTAGTTAAAATTCATGGGTTTTTTACCACTTTTAGCACTCCATCCCTATTTTCTCTCCCTTTCAAGTACTGTTTTCATAGAAAAAAGGAAAAAAAAAATAGAGGAAAAAAACCCCACCAATTTTCTGCAGTTTGACTCCTGTTGCAGAAAAGCATTAAACTCACAGCCAGGAAGCTGTTTTCCCTCTTCTCAAGTGCTGTCACCCTACCTCTTTAAGCTCTGTTTTATCAGTTACATAGAATTTCTTTTCTTCATTTCAAAGAGCACATTAAACTCTCATTAACAGAAAGGAGAATTAAGCATGCACAGTTAGAAAACGAATAAAAAAATTCTGCACTAAGTAAAGAAATAGGATTCCCCTGACAAATGTGTATTCACTAAGAAATATCACTGCAGGTAACAAATAAACTCCCTTGGCTAAGTCAGATATCATTTCCAAGGTTTTCTCAAAGCAGGCGCTCTCTTGGAGACATTTCAGCAGGAAAGAATGGGTTCTGCTCAGCCTGGGTTTATCTTGAAATTCTGGACTTTCATGTTCACAGAACAATAATGTTTGAAAAAACAAAAATTTAAATTAAATCCCACGCCTCATAAGGAGGCATCTCAGGGGCCGGCTACTGGCAGGGCTGGAGAGAATACTGCTGCCAAATGGAAAATGTGATCTGGCAAGTGGACCTGAAATCTTAGATTTTGAACTTGGCAGATCTCAAAAGTCTTGGTATTTGGTTACTGGTCCTGGAATGCGAAGCTTGCAAACAAAGTTTTTCCCCATAAGGATTTAAAAAGCACCTTAAATACTTATAAAGCAAACTTCCATCTGCCCCTCTTATAAACAGCCCTGGTGTGTTTTGCTTAGTATGAAGTAGCCTTTAGAAATCATTGATTTTGCCTAGATATCCTATATTTGTTTGTCTTGCTTTGTCTCCTGTGGGCCCCTATGACTTTTTGACCTTCCCATAAATTTTAGCATCATTCAGAAGGTCAAACAGTCAGGGAATGCAAAAATGGATTAAAGAAAGAAAGAGCTGCAGTGGATGGAGAATTATCATCATAAGCTTATTATATATTTCAAACGCTGCAGACTTTATTGGCAGCAAGCTTTTAAAAGTTCAGCCACTGCTTTTACTGGTATAAAGGGATACTGTTATTTTTTCCATCTGATTTTTAATATCACTAATCCAAAGAGTTACTGCAGTCTTTCTGCCAAGTTATATGAACTATTTAAATTAATTTTTCATTAATTTAAAATATTTTT